>JAXGGA010007190.1:0-64390 GCA_038373865.1 Uloborus plumipes
ATTTTTAAAGCATTATTTTATTTTTTTTTAAAAATTTTACAGCGTGAAAATTTTTTCTGACCCAGGAGCCATAGGAGCGGATCCTATACTCTGGTTCTGCACCGAAAAAAATGTTTTAAAGGTCTTTTTAAAGAAACTAGAATAAAAAGATCGTTTTGGTGATTTTTCAAATATTTTGGGGGCCAGGCCCCCCTTCTCCCCCAAGTTCCCCGATTATTTTCTCGGGGCTCATGATTTTAAACCTTGAGTCTCTCTTGACCTTCAAAAAAATTTATTGGTGAATATAAGGCTCCTTTCCCCTCCAAAAAAAAATATTATAGCCCTGAAACTAAGGAAAAATGAAAAAAAAGGGGGCGTTTTAAAAAAAATTGGGACGTGATGGGGGAAAACGGGGGTTATATTCGGATTCAGGGGGTCAAATTACATAAGAATCAGCCTTCAAAATACCAGAAGCATTTTCAAGGTTTTTTTTTGTCGAACAGTGAGTCAGTAAATGCTTCTAGCTAACTTCTACGTAACGACCTTCAAAGTATCAGCTGACAATTTTTCCACCGAGATACAGCCAGCTGACGTATATATTTATCAATAGTTACATATAAGCTATCATCTGGTAAATTTTTAGGCGAGAGGAAATGACTGAATTTTTTTTTTTTTTTCTTCAAGCGTGGGAGGTTCCAACTGCTTATCCCCCCCACCGAGCCTCAGCTGACATTCACGAGGCTTCATAGTTCGATTTTCTGCTGCGTTTTACTAATTATCACTTGAGAGGAACTTGGTCATATATATCTGTTACTGGCTCTCGGACTATATATAATATAGTTTGGCCTTCCTTATTAATGATATAATCAAATATATTACTTTTATATTTGCAAAGAACGTGAATTTTATCTTTTATTCAGAGTTACATACAACAACTGAAACACTTATAATACATCGACATGTAATATAGTTTAGCCTTTAGTATTAATAATAGTATTGAATGTATTACTCTTATCTTTGTAAAGAACGTAAATTTTCTCTTTTATTCAGAATTGCATACACACATACAGATAAACCCACATGAGAAACTAACAATAAAATTATAGTTTAAAAAAACTAAAAAATACGGTTTTAGAGTAAATCAAACTAAAAACACAAATTGAATATCCGCCAAACTTTCATGCACTTATAATACATCAATATGTAACATACTTTAGCCTTTAGTATTACAATAGTATTAAATATATTACTTTTATATTTGTAAAGAACGTGAATTTTATTTTTATTCAGAGTTACATACATACAAACATGTGAAACTAAGAAAACGTATTAAAAGGGAAATCCCTTTCTGAAACAATGTAAAACTTTTATGCATGAAACAATTGATGAAATATTATTCATTTGAATCTGCTCCAAGGGAGTTCACAAAAGTAAACAAAGGCAGTGATGATTTCATAACCACACGTGAAGTATAAACAACCACCTTCTAAAAAAAATGATCGGAATAAAAATATTTCCTGTTGAGTACTGTCCGTCCTTGAACGCCGCTCCTAGCACTCGCGAACCATTGCACTTAAAAAGCGGGGAGGGGGATGGGTTGTGAGTGGGAACTTTCCAAAGTTTTCCGTTCATAACTTGCATTTTTTTGCTATCCTTTTGACATATTCAACTAAATTATGTATTTGAGATTAGCATCGTTCCAAGTTGTTTGATACGGCTCAAAATTCTTTTTGTTATTCATCCCCTTATTGTTATCTTACCTATCACCCCTATTTTGGTAAGATCAGAGAAGACCTGACGCATGCGTCAATGCGCGGAATTTTTTACGTAAGAAGATCAGACAGGAAAAACATTAATTGAAAGGTAAATCTATTATTATTTTCATTAAAAAATTCTGTAGACACGTAGTTTAAGCGCTTATACAGCTCGTAGCTTTGAATATAGGAATTTTTGCACCTTCGATTTAACGATTTAAAATCGAATTCAATTAATTGTTAATGATATAATTGGATTAGAAATTCAAATAAAACTGTTCTTCGTCAGAGCCGTTAATTGAAAACAATATGAGGCAAGGAAAATTATTTTTATTCGGCAGAGGAAATTGAATTCAATTATTCTCCTAAAAGCTTCCGTATGACCATTTATGTAATCTAGTTTACCATGAACGATTTTCTCAAAGCTCTTTGTCGCTAATAAGCATCAGCCAATGGTGTTGCCACATTAGATTTAGTTCTTTAGCATTGATGAATTTATTGCAGCAGTGTTTTTTAACGGTACAATTAGGTACTAAATTTTCGGACGGATTACCTCCCAGGAAATTGCATAATCTGCATTTCTACACTATTTAAATATTTAATAATATTGATGACAGTATTAGGGTTAATGGAAAAATAAGAAATAAATAATTTGTTACGCAATATGTAAACGAAGGGTAAAATATTTAGCGTGTTTTGAAAAGATTAAATAGTTGACTCAGTTCATTCGAAAAACTAAAAACTTACGAATTTGTTAGTATTAGAAGTTATTTGTAACAACTGTGAATTTGTAAGTCATGGGAAATATAAAGGAATGGTAATATATTTCGAAATAATTTCAGATATTTTTTTATCACTAGTGGGAGAATGTGGGGCTAATTGAAATAGTTAAGTTTACTTCCCTGCTTCAAAAGGAATAAACGAGAATTTTGCTCTAAAAATTATTGTATATAAAGAAGGAATAATGTATTTTATAATGCAACTTTCGTTGAAATATTACCTTTTATTTTTGGCAGTTATTTTATACTTTAAAAAAAACGGAAAATTCTCACATCAAAAAATCATTGAGCAAAGTGAAAAACGAAATATTTTTGCTATGGAAAATTTTCTATTTGACGATTAAAAGTAATTTTCACCAAATGAATGCGTAAATGAACGAAAAAATAATAATGAATGAAAAATAAATGAAAGAGTACAGAAATGAATAAATGAATTAATTCATACGTGCGAAAAAATAAATGGGTGAATAAAGTAGGGAATGAATAAGAAAATGAGTTAATGAATAAGTAAATAACTAAGCAAAATAATTTAATTAATTAATAAATGAAAAAATACGTAAGTGATTTAATAAATGAATGAATAAGTAATTGAAGTGAACTATTTCACTTTGCCCCGCGTGCAATTAACAAATTACATTGAATATTTAAAATAAAAAAATGCTTAATATAAACTAAATAAGGACTCCACTGAGCATCAGTAGATCTCAATTAATAATTTAAATGATAATTATAAAAATTTTCTCCTCTTGTAATAACAACAAATATTTTTGAAAAACCGCGAATATTACAACAAAATCAGATTTTGAAAATGGCTGGTACAATTTTTTTCGTTGATCTTTGGAGCTACTTATTTTTTGACAGGAATCAACTATATGTCTAGGAACTTCGTTAAAATATTGCTAGATAGGGGGCTCTGCAAACTGTGAAGATATTTTACCATTTCTCTTTGCCCGCTGATTCCCTTTGCCCCACCTTCCCCTACAACATTGCAATCTAATCAAAAGTGCATTGAGAAAACATTAGCTTCCTAAAATTAAAAATTTTTGGAGAGAGAAAAAACCTATATTTCGTTGCTTTATACCTATTAATCTTCATATATCTCGAAGTAAAATGATTAGTGCCATTTGTATATCGACCTTTTTCAGCGAATCTCATAAAATTGTACGTAGTACTCTACAGGAAAAGATTTGCAATTTTAAATCTAAGCTAATTGAAATGCCTACAGATAAACAGGTATGTGGACTATATTCTTCACAATATAAAAAGACTTACAATATACTTTACGTCACCTGTTAATCTGTCTGAACCACGCAAAATGAGGAATAATTTCTTTAAAAAATAATACGGTACTCAACCATGAAAATGCTTAGTACAGAGTTCATAAATATTTGCTAATTCACGTACTATGGGTGAGATGTTTAAACTAATGGAAAGGGAAACCAAACTTTAGTAACAAAAAGTTTGTTTTAGCAAGGATTTCGTGTTAGCAGTTTTCTTATTGAGATAGTTCAACTATAGTTATTTCAGTAAAATATTGGTACTGGAGTTTTATTATTTATTAAAAAAAAATGCTATTTTTGTTATAATTACACAATCTAATAAATACACAATCTACCTATGGCAAAATACGAGGCGTGTTTTTAAAGTAAATACCGTTTTGGTATAAATTTAAAACAAGCAAAGATATCTTTATAATTTTTTTTTACATGAAAGCCCATACCTTAAGCTACTTATATACATAATTATCATTAAATGTAAGGCACTTATCATATCGTACAATCAGATTCATAAAACGTCCATAGATTGAGAGTGCCGCCGACTGTAAGGTACGTGCTGTAATTCTACTTTTAACTGCAAAAGGATCAAAAGTTATTGATATTCATCGCGAGATTTCTTCAGTACATAGTGAAACCATTATGAGCGATGGAGTGGTTAGGGTTTGGGTCTAAGCGCTCAAAGATGGCCTCTCTGATGTGCACGATGAGAAAGGGAGTGGTCGACCTTCCTTCATTAATGAAGATTTTGTGCAAAGCAGTCCAGATCGAACATCCAGTGACTACTACTTGTTTTGCATTTGACGCAGCATCTCGGCGGCTAGCTAGTGCCACGACAATGACGGTGATGTCAGGATGATCGTAATGCAGTGGCGGCATATTTCTTTGAAGAGGGACTTCAAAAGCTGATTGTACGATGTGATAAGAGCCTTTCTATTGGTGGCAAAGATGTAGAAAAGTAGTTTAAGGTATGGGCTTTCATGTTACAACAAAATATATAAAGATATCTTTGCTTGTTTAATTTATACCAAAACGGTACTTACTTTAAAAACCCGCCTCGTATCCAATATTGTAAGAATCATTTATATGATCTTGTCTTGAAAAAATAATAAAGACGTGAAATTTTTCAGTATCGATTTCTTCAATCTTTGGGATTCATCAGAATATTTCAAGGTTCAAAAAAAAAAATTCATAAAAATGAAAAGAACTAAAACAAGGTCGTTTTTGAAGAAGCAATTCTTATGAAATGATACTTTTATTTAAATAAAGCAATTCATTAAAGAATAGATAATTTCATCATATATCAAACAATTAAAGGCACAAATTCAACAAAATGTAGTGCCGTCAATTTCAAACGGGATTTTATACGCACTCATTTACGAATTAAGTTGAGTTTAAAATAATCAATTATAGTTAAAAAAAAAACTAGAAAAGAAGCTTTTATATTTAATCAAACTCAACATATCGTCGGCACCATGCTAAACTAACGAATGTGAAAAATCGTGTTTTTTAAATTCGTTTTTCAAGTTCAAATTTTACAAATAATTAAAATTAAAATGATACCTTCGAACGATAGTTTTACACTCAAAGATATCTGTAAAAGTTTAGAAATTGAAAATAACCAAATACGTCAGGTGGGAATAAGTTATATGCAGTGTTTTGGCTCTCCTGAAAAATGCCAATTTTCACATTCGTTAGTTTAGCATGGTGGCGACGATATATGTAATATAGTTTAGCCTTTAGTATCAATAATAGTATTAAATATATTACTTTTCTATTTGCAAAGAACGTGAATTTATCTTTTATTCAGAATTACATACATACATACCAATCCACATGTGAAACTAATAATAGCCTTTTTTAAAATTCTAGCAGCACAAAAGCATATGTGCATAAAATCATTGAAAAATATATAAATTTTCAATTTAGAGTGAAGAAAAATTTGAATTATTTTGAAAAGATTGCTACTTTTATTAGTTTGACCATTAAATCTTCACGCTTCAATATGTTGCAGTTAAGTTAAATTCATAAATTTGAGAGTTTGAAAGCTCCACGACGATACATATACCAAACTTAAGGGCCTGCTTTAATATTCACGTCCAACGATTTATCTGAAACTCTGAAGCTCTTTTACATGTGTCCAACCAAGAAGCACCGAAGAAATAATAATCCAAAAAAGAGATGCATGGGATAGAGGCTGTCAAGCTTCTTTTATCACAATGATTCATCGAGCATCTGGTATTGAAAAGCAAAAGGAGAGAGGTAAGAGTTTCGGGAGATAGTTGTATGATTTACTTTTGTTGCTAGGGGTATGCGTTAGAATGAGAGTATCTCGTGGGTATCGGGAGCTGTTTATGGTTAGAAAAGTATGTCGCACTATTCTAGAGACATATTTTTCTGGTTTTTCAATTTAGAAAAATGCAAATAAATTATTTCTGTTTTTATACACTCTTAAAAGTGTGCCGCTTATATGTAAGGCACAAGAGAATTGTGCCTTATATTACTTACATATCAGAGGCACAAAGCGTTAGGTGCCTTTGATACATACAAAGCACAATGAGATGAACGGCACGGACAGGAAAGCAAAACTTTTTAAAGGCACCACTGAATCGGCCGTGCCTTTTAAATTCCCACTTCGCAAGTTTTAAGCGGCACATCGTCTATTCACGCCTTGGGTTTGAGGTTATAGCTGATCACGTGGCCCGTATGTTTATTTTCAATGCTGGAGATGGCGGAAAGTTCGTTATCGCAAAAATTCAGGATTAAATGTCTTCTTTCGTCGTTTTCAAGCAATATTATTAGTTTGAGATTGAGAGAAATAGTTTTATATATTGCATTGTTGTTTGATGCGGATGTAAGAATAGGGAACGAAAATCAAGTTGTAGTGTAGAAATTTGATCGCTCCATGCCTTTCCTTTGCAAGATTCATCGTTTGAAGAAACGGCAAATGAAAAGTCAGTCGGGTGCATTTTGTGCAGAATAAGCATTTTATGGTTTGCTCTGAACACTTACTATCAGAAGAACATTTTATTTATCTGTCCATCCATTATGCATTATTAATTGCCGAGGCATAAACTGCTGTTTCAAACGTCTTCCTATGGAAACATCGATAACAAAATGGGCAGCAAAAGAGTGTGTTAGTGTATTTTTAAAAATCTACATACTCCTTTGCTGATCTTTTTTGTGCTGTATGTTGACATTTTGTGCTACGACAGGTATGTAAAATGGCTCGTCCAATTTATTTCTATTATGATTTATCAGCGTTATTTTAATTAAAATCTTAGTCTCATTTGCCGTAATGGTTTAATATGTTAGATATTTGATACTGTTTGTTGTTCCGATACTGTTTGTTGTCAGAAAGCTCCATTGACAAAAGAAATAATTATTTTTTAGTTGCATGGGCTTTATTATGATAAATATTGTCTCACAAGATTCGGTTGACTTTAAATTTATTGTACTACTTTTTAAAATATAGTAGGATTTTTAAAAAAATAATAAGTTATGATTTAGCATTTTTTTTAAAGTTTAAAATTAATTTTAACTCAATTTGATAATATTTCGTAGTACTTCATCATGATAAAGTAGAAATTCCAGTGCCATATTTACGCATGGGCTTAATGGGCTATAGCCCAGGGCGGCACGATTGGGGGGGGGGGGCGGCACTTTTTCCATGCAAAGTGAAGACCTTTTTTTTTTTTTTAGACAGCAGGGCTGATCGGCAGCGAGAATTACATCAGTTATTTGAATTTAATACTGTTCTTTATTTAATAACGCTGGAATGCTGGTGGAATTTTTCATACAAAAGTATTGAACCGCAGGGGAAAAAAAAAGAAGATAAGACAGGAATAAGACTAGAAAGATGAGAAAAAAAGACTGCAAGACAGAAAAAATTGTTCGTTAAAACCGGGTCTTGCTCGTTAAAACGAATTCTGTTCCATAGACTTAACATTGATCCAACAAAATATTCTCGTTTCCCTCGTTGTTGATTTATAATAATGTAAGAGCAGATTTGTAGTAGTAAAAGTTGAGATTCCCAAAAGACGAATTTTTACCAATTGGCTGATTGTTAATACCCAACCAATTTCATGTTTAACTAGCTGTGTGGCCGGGATTTGCACGGTTTACCTTGAAAATGCATTTTATGTCAAGTAAATAAAAAAGTTTTTTTTTTAACAACTTTGAAATTCAACACCTCAAGGGGGGGGGGCGGCCAGTTTCAAAAGCCCAGGGCGGCCTCACGTCAAATACGCATCTGATAAATTCTCACAAGATTCAGTTGAATATAAATTTGTTGAACTTGTTAAAATATAATAGGATTTTTTTCGGCAAAAATAAGTAAAAAAAGACTATTCTCGTAGAAATTGCAGATTCAAAACTAAATATTTATAAAAGAAACTTTGCCTCTGTGCATTAAAGTTTAAATTCACTAATTTTCTGTATCGCAGCATTTATTTATTAAATTTAATAAATTTTAACTTAGTCAATTTTCATGTGATCTTTATTATGGTAAAATACTTTATCACGAGATTCAGTTGACTTTAAATTTACTGAACTTGTTATCTTTTAATGAGATTTTATTACACAAAAATACAACTTTTAGTGAAATTTGTTCGTCAAACAATTTTTCTTTAGCAGGCCGAGTACTCAGTGATCAATTTAAATCATTTTTTGGATCTGTATGACATGTTCGTAGTTATAAAAAACTGTTATGATGTTTTTGAATTGTAACAGAAGTTTAAATGTGTTTAGATGTGATTTAAGGTATCTTGCAATTTTTATCGTGATTGCATGAAATGATCGGTTATTATCCTGTACGTAATAACTAAATTTGAAACTACAGCATTATAAAACATCAAGTGTTTGTTCTCCCTAAAAAGATACTATTTTTCATAAAAGGTTAAAATCACTCTATATTTTATAGCATTTCCATTTATTACATTTAATAAATTTTATACTAAAGCAACTAAAACTAAAAATAGTTGAAATACCTTGTTTTGTTCCTATTATCAATATTGTCTTTCAAAAAGTTACCTTTTAATTAAAATTGAATAAATTCAACCATGTAAGACTACCAATTCAAAAAAGTTTTAAGTTTATGGATGCACAGACATCCGACAAAAGCACGAAGGCCGAAACACGTGTCCGCAGTATCCCTGCGTATTTGTGCTTAATTAACGTTGTATTAAAACTTCACATCATTATCAATTCTATTACTATAATATGCATACATTTAAGGGCTGTTTGGATTAGGAATGCACCGATAAGCAAATTGGCCGATTACCGATTGCCGATTAATCGGCCGATTATCATATCATATTCTATTTTCTTAATCACTTGCTCACCTTTTTATAAAAGTTAATTTCAAGTTTAACCACAAATGTATTTGTGCTTTGAATAATTTATTCCAACCGTCAATTGAAGTAATATTTTAAATTATTTAAATATTTCCAGAAAAACCCCCATGGTTATCTTATTGGTCGAGTGTTTGGGTGACGGTAAGAGTTTTATTAATATAGTTCAGCCCGCTTTTCGAAAAATCTGTTTAAAGGATATTCCGTTTAGTGCAATAAACTTTCAATGTACCAACTCGCTATAATTTGTCATTTTGATCTAGAATTATAGAATCTCTCGCTTTATTAGGATTACAATCATACTCCTTAAGTGGAATATCGATTAAAGAAATATCCCGCTTAATGTAGTAATTTTTCAATACACCAAATCGCTGTCATTTATCATTTTGTTCCCGGACTATAAAATATCTCGTTTATTGGAACTGCAGTCAAGCCCGTTTATTAAAATATCGGTTAATAAATTTGGCTTAGTGTAATACATTTTCGAAATACCAGATCTTTGGAATTTGTCATTTTGGTTTAGGACCCTAGAACATTTCTCTTATTATAATTAAAGTCAAGTCCGCTTATTGGAATGTCGGTTAAAAGAATATACCGCTAGTGCAATATTTTTCAATACACCAAATCGCTGTAATTTGTCATTTTGATCCCAGATTATAAAATATCTCGTTTATTAGAGTTACAGTCAAGCCCGTTTATTGCAATATCGGTTAACAGATATCCCGCTTAGTATAATAAAATTTCAATATACCTTATTGTTAAAATTATTCATTTTGATCCTTGATAATAGAATATCTCGCTTATTAAATTCAAGCCCGTTTATTGGAATATCGGTTAAAAGAATATCCCAATTAGTGTAATATTTTTTAATCTACAAAATGGATGCACTTTCTCATTTTAGTCCCGGAAGATAAAATATCCTCATTTATTAGATTGCAGTCAAGTCCGTTTATTGGAATATCGGTTAACAGATATCTCGCTTAGTGTAATTAATTGTAATATAATTAACATATCATACCATGATAATTTGTTCTTTTAATCCCGAGTTCTAGAATATACCTCTTATTAGAACTATTTTTGGTGGCAAATTACATGTTCCATATTTTTGTGGCAAATTCGCTGTTCTATTAAGCAAGCTCTACCGTAATTTAGAAATACAACATTTCTTTTGAAACACACACATCTCAGATAAAACGTAAATGCATTGTAAAAGTATTTTTTAAGATTCTTATGTATTATGTATAAATAACGCTACATGTTACTCTAAAACCTAATTATCTTTTAAGAACACTCTAAAGCATGAACTTAATTTTATTCATAAAGGGTTATTGTCTCGTAAAATCTGTGAAATATTTAAATCTTTAAAACAATAGCAAGCCTATAAACAAAAGAAGCAGATGTCAATAGGAATATAATCTTTAATTTTTTCCCTTTTTTGACTTCTCTCTTTCATTTACAATGCTTCTTCCTGTAGAAATGTAATTTTAATTAGAAACCGAGGAAAGTAAAATTACAAAGATTAAATTCAAAGATATTTCTTGAAAGAAAATATATTTTCCCAAAAATAATTAGATGACAATTAGTATTATATAATCCCAGCATATTGCTCAAAAGATTGGAATAGCAAATATAGAGTTTAAAAGAACCTGTGCATTAAATTCTGCATTATTATGTCGTATGAAAACTAAAATAAATGCTTCACCAAATATGAATAAAAGCCAGGATTAATTAGAGGTTTTGTCTCTAATTAAGATGCTACGCAATTTTCCTGTGGAATTACTTTAAGAATAAATATAAGGCTGATAATACTGAACATTCTTATTTTCTATAATTACGTCGCTGCTTCTCTTAAAATTAGACGAGCTGCTGTAAAATAGGAGACTTTTTTCACGATTGCTTTTACTTGATACGCGAAAAAATGATATCAGCGCATTTTCCTAAATTTTAATTTTTCTGTTGAACTATATATTGAGGGGTACATTTGAGTCCGGTATATCGGAGGGTGAAAAACAATTGATTTTTGGATATTTACAGTATACCACTTCTTAAAGCTTATTTTATAGAAATTTTACTTTAAAACCATGCTTTCTATAAATTTTGCCCTTTCGAACTTAAAGGAAATAAAAGGGTTAATAAGCTATATTTTTTTCATTTCAAAAGAGCAGAAAACACCCTTGTAATTTTTGAAAATACCAAATGCATTATTTGTTCATATTAGAAGAAAAATATGGTGCAGGTGTTATTCGGTACTCCATAGATATGACTTAGTAAAACTACTAATAGGAAAACACATAAAATCTGACTTTTTATGATGAATAGCACCACTTTACTTACCAAAGGTTATTTTTTCGTTATTTATATTGAATGAGGAATATTTTAGCTAAATCTGTTTGATTGGCTGAAAAATGAAGAAATTAGTGAGATTTTTCTAAACTTATACCAAAATATCGACCCTGAAAAGAGGTCAAAGATCTAAGTTTTGAAAAAAAATCCCAAAGCTTTATTTGTATTTAAAAATCTAAAATTAATAATACTTTGACCTCTTTCCTTTTATATTTGACATCTATTTATATTTGACATCCATAATTTGACATCTATTCGTGAATGAGCGAAATCCAAGACATAACAGCACGTAGCATTGAGTGATTTGGCGTGAAATGACCAAAAGCGATATTTATTTTGCGATTGACTACACAACCATCCGTTTTGTGTGGGGTCTATAAGCTACATGTTGCGGAGTGAAATAGATTATTATGCTAAAATCTAAGAAGCAACTCATTCGTGGTAAATTAACAATCTTCATAATGTTCGGTGTTCATTTGTGTAGACACAAAATATGAGTCTGTTACTTCCATGACAATCAAAACATAACTCGAAATGAGGAACTTTATCTTCAAAGCGGGCATTCAAATTTGAACTTGCGGCACAATTATGAGGGGATAACAGTTTGGGCTCATAATGGCGGACGGAATTGAAAGTAACCTCCGCTGTAAAGGTAGGAAGTAATAGACTCATATTTTGTTCAATATCGAACACATTTATGTAAGACAGAATTTTGCCTCGTTTACCATTAAAAATTGAAGTTTCACGTTGGTTTTAAGCAGCTTTGGACAAGTTTTTCAGTGCAATGGTAAAAACAATGGTAAAAATGAGGTGTTTATTAAAATGAAAAATATTACGTAATTATCACCCGGAGAAAACAACAAAAGGTGACTGCATTCCTAAAATCAAATTAATGCTGATAAAAACATTAATTGATGATTATTTAGAGTTAAAGAACTATTTTATCTCTCGAGTAGACCTACTAAAAAAACTGCAATTGATGTATAAAACAGAAATACCTGCTATAACAAAAATGTACCGTAAAATGGGGTGTATAGGAACAGCGGGGTCAATCGGAACAAAACTTCCCGACCGTACAAAGAAATTCTTCATAAATATAGTATTGGGTATTTTTCTCCATGAATTTTTTTTTAGAAAGGTAGGATCATAGAAAGTAGGAAAAAATTACTTTTGTCAATCTGGCGACGTTACTGGATTCTAAGGAGGGCTGCACGTGGAATGCTAGAAAACATCACATTTTCATAGACTACAAAACTTCATATGCAAGAACAAAACTTCTTATATTTAAAAACTAAGAGTGGTATATTTCAATTATACATGTATCTGAACAACAGAATACCACATTAAAATTTACATTTTTTATAAATTGTGTCGTAAAAATGAAGAATTCTGAAAAATGCCATAGGAAAAAAATTTGCGGGGTGAATCGAAACACTTAGTTCTGTTGTTCCAATTCAAACTTATTTGAAGGAAACTGTTTGAAAAATCAAGATTCTAACCCCAATTCTTCTAATCAAGACAAGGACAAGGATTTATTACTGTTTATCCCTTCTCGTGAGCAACTAGATCTTAGAATGACAAAAAGTTGCAGATTTCAAAAGATTTTTTCTCCGGGAGACTTCTTTTTACTTAAAATACGAGGGGGAAAGTCACATAGACTTCATGTAATCAAAGTCCAGCACACAGACAGTGATGAATAAGCGAAAAAATCTTTCAGGACAATCCCCGAAACCCAGAGATTTCAAAAAACTAAAGAAAAGGCAGAGTTCATCCCAGAAGATGCTATGAAAAAACTTAAGCCTAGTCCCAATTGCTAGTTTTAAGGACAAGTACATATTTGTGGACGACATGAATGACTTCCAAATCTTTGTATTTCAATTCAAAAGCATTTCTTAAAATTACTTCTCATTTCTCATAAGTTCAAAATTATTTTGAATTTTGACAAATTATAAACGTTTACTGGTATTGAAATTATACATTTACTTGACAGTAATTATCCTGTTCCTATTCTGCCTCATCAATATTACTCATGTTTATGAGACCTATTACAGGTTAAATTAAAAAAAATAAAAATTTTAACATGTGTTCCGATTGACCCGTATCAGCGGGGTGATTCGGAACACCCATAATTTCCTATATATTTTAATAATAATTTTTCAAAATGTTTTGCCTTTGCTTGGAACATCTAAAGTAAAGCAAGACCGAAGTTTTTACCCAAAAAATCAAAATGAAAAAAATCTTTTGACTGCTTTTTTTACAATCAAAGCTGAAAAGTGTTCCGATTCACCCCATTTTACGGTACTTATCTGAAAATATTTTAGCATTAGTTGAAATAATTCGATTAAAGGAAATGAAAAAAAATATTCAACATTTTGAAAAATTAAAACTTGCAATAATAAGCAATAAGTTTCCACTTAAAAAAATCTTTAAATATAGTTTTTAATATCAGTTAAAATGTGGAATGAGTACATTGTATCAGAAAAAATAAGTGCTTGCGAAATACATTATTATGAATTAAAACAAAGTTTTTCATCTACTGATGCTTTTCATCTACTGATGCTTTTCCTCGACTGATGCTTTTCATCTACTGATGCTTTTCATCAACTGATGCTTTTCATCTAATGATGCTTTTCATCTACTGATGCTTTTCATGTAGGGGAATGTGGGGCAAAGTGAAATAGTTGAGTCATTCCATTTTAAATCAACAACTTTTCAAAAATGTTGTTGCATCATCATTTTTGATTTAGATGAAAATGTGCATGTGCATTCCCTTTGCTTCCCAGATCTCAAGCAAATAGTTATTTTGTTTTGGAAAAATTTACCCTTCGATATATAGACCATTTTTGTTGTTGGCAACAGCAAAAATGGGGCATTTTGATGCTTTGACTTATGAACTATAACTTTTTTTCTATCAAAGATTTTGAGCTCAAACATAGCTCATTGGAAAGCTAAGAAAAAGATCTTTTTATGTATGATATCGATAAATTTCAGACTTAAAAAAAATTCTTTGTTTTTTCAGGTAAAAGTTTGCGACGAAAATCCCATTTTTTACTACATTTGAAATTTAAAAACCCATGAAGGGTTTAGAATAACAAGCTCTATGTTTTATCGCATATTCATATGCATGGTTACTTATTATATTAAAAAAAATGGCTCGTTACTCCACTCCCTTTATGAGATATGCCCCCCTAAAGTTGAAAAATTTCAATTTTCAACGCTAAAAAAATGCATTTGGGGGATAAGGTAAAAATAATTTTACTTGTGAAATCTTAAGTAAATTTTACCAGCTTTCTAAGAAAAAAAAGTTGCTTTGTTATTCAAAGGCGCTTGGCAGATATAAGGGTCTGAATTTTCAAATAATTGTACAGAAACAACAGAATTATTTTCATACTTTTTAATCTTTTTTTTATTTAAATGTAGTAATATATACCTTATTCTTTGCTTTAAATGCTAAGAAAAGAGTAAAAAGAGTTATGAAGTAATTTATTTAAACTTTAATAAGACAATTTAATATTTTTAACACATGGGGATATATAATATCACTAAATTTGTCTGACTTGTAAACATCTGTTTGACACCTACAGCAGAACTATTCAGACGTATCACTACTGGTCGGGAGTTTAATCCACACTTGATCCTTTTGTTGTTTATTGGCAAAAAGATGAATGTGTTCAAGATGAAAGTTTTTGTAAGTAATTACCTGGATACAACACTACCACGTTCTATGGTTTTCAAAATATCCTTGTTAGAAAACTGAAAGGGGACCACCCTTTAGTTTCAAAATTAACCTATTTTTCAGGTGGATTTGCAGCACAACGCAAAAATAGAAAAAACTTCATTTACTTGAGCCGCCATGAAGAGGACTTAGGTATAAAATCAGAGTGGCTTTTTTTTAAAGTGGCAAGTTTAAATAAATTACTTCACAACTCTTCTTAGTCTTGTTTTAGCATTTAAAGCAAATAATAAGGTATATATTATTACATTTTAATAAAAAAAATTAAAAGTATGAAAATAATTGTGTTGTTTCTGTGCAATTTTTTGAAAATTCAGATCTTTATATCTACCAAGCGCTTTTGAATAACAAATCAACTTTTGTATCATTAGAAACCTGGACCCTTTACTTAAGATTCCATAAGTAAAATTATTTTTACCTTCTCCCCCCACATGCATTTTTTAGCGTTGAAAACTGGATTTTTTTTGAAATTTTGCAACTTTAGGAGGCATATCTCATAGAGAGGGAGGAGTAACAAGCCAATTTTTTAATATAATAAGTAACCATGCATATGAATATATGATGAAACATAAGGATTGTTATTATAAACCCTTCATGGGTTTTTAATTTTCGAAAGTGGTAAAAAATGAGATTTTGGTCGCAAATTTTGACCTGGAAAAACTAAGTATTTTTTAAGTCTGAAATTTATCGATATCATATGTGAGAAGATCTCTTTCTTAGCTTTTCAATGAGCTATGTTTGAGCTCAAAATCTTTAATAGAAAAAAAGTTCATAAGATAAAGCATCAAAATGCTCCATTTTTGATTTTGCCAACAACAAAAAGGGCCTATATATCAAAGGGTAAATTTTTATAAAATAAAATAACTATTTTTCTGAGGTCTGAAAAATAAAAGAAATGCACATGCAAATTTTCATCAAAATAAAAAATTGTGATGCGCACCCCATTTGTTGATTAAAAATGGAATGACCCAGTTAAGATAGCTGACCAATTTTAAAATGAACGCATTGATTTTTTTTTTTTTTTTGAAAGTTACTGTGCATAAAGAATGAATAATGTATTTTAAGGGAAAACTTGCTTTGAAATGTTATTTTTCATTTTTGACAGTTATTTTGTACCTTCAAAAAAGGTGGAAATTTTCCACCTTAAAAAACCATGGGGGAAAGTGAAAAATCCAATATTTTAACAATGAAACATTTTCGATTTAATGACTAACAGAAATTTTCCTCAAATCTGTGTAGAAAAACGAATAAAAGACTTATCAATGAAAAATAAACAAATAAATAAATAAACAAATAAATGAGCTTATTAATGTATAAGAAAAAGATATAAATGATAAATAGAGAACGAAGAAGAAAATCAGTAAACGAATGAAATAAATAAGGGAACCAATAAGTAAAATAATGTGAATTAATAAATAAAAATAAGTACGTGATTTGAAAAATGAATGCTTAAGTAAACGAAATGAGCTATTTCAGTTTGCCCAGTGTGCACTTGACAAATTTCATTGAACATTTAAAATCAAAACATGCCTAATATAAACTAAATAAGTATTGTACTGGACACCAGAAGATCTCAATTAATACTTAAAAACGATAATTAGAAAAATTTTACAATTTTACAATAACAAGAAATATTTTTGAAAAGCCACGAATAATACAATAAGTGTATCAAATTTTGAAAATGAAGTGTATAATTTTTTTGTTGATCTTTAGATCTATATATTTGTTGACATTAATTAACTGTATGACTAGGAACTTCGTTAAAATATTAGTAGATAGGTAGGGCTGCAAGTTGTAAAAATATTTCGCCATTTCACTTTGCCCCACATTCCACCACTTGTAGAAATAAAATTAACACTGTTTGAATTAGTAGTGTTTTGAATTGTTAATAAAATTAACACTGTCCATCTTATTAGTACATCATTATAAGCACAAAGCAGAAATAAACAAAGTCATCTGTTTCAAAAACAATGTTTGCATGAAATTTAAATAAATATATCGTAATGCTTTTTTAAAAAATGCATTGAAAAAAGAGGAAAATATTTTAAAAACACGACCGAATAGACAATGATCCGTAGTCTAAGATTTCTAAAAGAAAAAAAAAAGTAACCAATAATAGAAGTTTCTTAAATATTGATTAGCATAAAAATTCACTTACTACAAAGATATGCAGACATATGTAGTTACATTCCACTGTTAAGTCAAATTTTTATTCGGTATTGCATGAATATCATGGTTAACTTTGAATCAATAAAAGCATGAGTAAAGTTCAGAAGCTCAAAATGCAATGAACTAATTTAATTTTGATTAAAAATAAACTACCACTTAAAGAAATTCATTTTCCTCTGAAAGAGAATACATACATAGCCTTACTCGACCAAAAACACATTTTAAATCCAGTTTTGCATATTAATGTTGTCTGTAAGATAACTGCCATCTTATTGCACATTTTTTTGTGATTACATACATTTTGCATTTGGATTAACGATTCCTTTATTTTTGAATTTTGTTGTTTTTTTTCGTGTGAAAAATGACGAGTTTATAGAGAATCGCCCATATATATACACTGAAGTGACAAAAGTCATGGGATACCTCTTAATATCGTGTCGGCCCTCCTTTTGCCCGCCGAAGTGCAACAACTCGACGTGGCATGGACTCAACAAGTCGTTGGAAGTCTTCTGCAGGAATATTGAGCCATGCTGTCTCGATAGACGTCCATAATTGTGAAAGCGTTGATGGGGCAGGATTTTGGGCACGAACAGACCTCTCGATGGTGTCCCATAAATGATCAATGAGATTCATGTCGGGCGATCTAGGTGGCCAAATCATTCGTTGGAATTGTCCAGAATTTTCTTCAAACCAATTGCGAACAGTTGTGGCCCGGTGACATGGCGCATTGTCATCCATAAAAATCCCATCGTTGTTTGGGTACATGAAGTCCATGAATGGCTGCAAGTGATCTCCAAGTAGCTGCACATAAGCATTTCCAGTCAATGTTCGGTCCAGTCGCACTAGAGGACCAAGTCCATGCCATGAAAAAACAGCCCACACCATTACGGAGCCACCACCAGCTTGAACAGTGCCTTGCTGACAGTTTGGGTCCATGGCTTCGTGGGGTCTGCGCCACACTCGAACCCTACCATCGGCTCTTACCAGCTGAAATCGTGACTCATCGGACCAGGCCACGGTTTTCCATTCATCTAGGGACCAACCGATATGCTCACGTGCCCACGAGAGTCGCTGCAAGCGATGTCGTTCTGTCAGTAAAGGCACTCGAGTCGGTCTTCTGCTGGAATAGCCCAAGAAATCCAAATTTCTCCGCACAGTTCTAGCAGACACGTCCATTGTACGTCCCACATTGATTTCTACGGTGATTTGACGCAGTGTTGCTTGTCTGTTAGAATTTACGACTCTTTGCAGACGTCGCCGGTCTCGATCTTTAAGTGCAGGCGGTCGACCACTGCGCTGTCCATGGTGGGATGTTATGCCTGAAATTTCATACTCTCGGCACACTCTTGACACAGTGGATCTGGGAATGTTGAATTCTCTAACGATTTCCGAAATGGCATGACCCATGCGTCTAGCTCCAACTAACATTCCGCGTTCAAAGTCTGTTAATTCACGTCGTGCGGTCATCATCACGTTAAAACCTCTTCACATGAATAACTAGAACAGAAATGAAAGCTCTGTAAAAGCACTGCGCATTTATACCTGTTCTATGCGATGCTACTGCCATCTGAAAATTTGCATATTGCTATCCCATGACTTTTGTCACTTCAGTGTATATATATATATATATATATATATATATATATATATATATATATATATATATATATATATATATATATATATATATATATATATATATATCTGTCCGGGCATGGTTTTTTGAAATGTCCGTAAAATTATTTTACTATTTCTCAGAAAATGAATCTATTACTTTGGTTTGAAAGAGGGCCAATTGAAGTTTGTGTTTTTCTGATAAATTGTGATAGGGGGTAAGTCCCCCGCCTGGTATAACTAGGCAGGGGACTGTGCCAGGTGACTGTGTTTTTGCTCTTTGTTGCGTAATATCTGCAAAACTATTGGAGCATAATTAGTTACGAGACTACCTATAAATTTAGGCACAAATCGTGGACATAATAACTAATATGTTTCATAATTAAACTAATTGAAATTAATAAAATCACTTCCCAGAGGACTGTTTTCGTAACGATCCTGATGCCAACTTTCATCACAAATGTGGCTCTCAAACTAAACTAAGTATCGTTTCAGCACCGTTCTCGGCAATTTCAGCAAATTCACACTGATTGCTTTAAACTTCATGTCAAAAAACATTTGCAAGAGTAACAGATTTTTTCTACTGGAGCTTTGAATTTGACTCAGGGGACTGTTTGAAAAATCTCCGGACAGAATTTACATGACAATTTTAAGTTTAAAAAATAAGTAATTAGGCATTATATCATGAAAAAAATATAGCTGCATTATTCTATTTTTAGATAATAATTGCCAAATTTATGTAGTGTTGATAGGATTTTTGGAATATTACCTTGAAGTGTTAGACAATACGATTGGGACAGCCAGGGGACTGTGTTTTTAGCACTTAGATAATTTCTAGAAAAAAAAAATTAAATTTTTATCGCTCCAAATACAATTGAGCCACCGAGTATTAATACTTTACTAGTATTTAGAGCGATAATTATTTTATTACACTTTATTATTTTTAAAATACTCGGTCCGGACAGCAAATTACCAGTTTACAGAGAATCGCCCATATATACAAAGAAAATAATAATAGCTCATGAAAAGTATAGCTCATTACTCTTCATGAGCTATTATTTTCTTTGTATATTCATATAATGCAATTGATATTTAGCTGCAATAAATGCGCTAGTTAATTTGCAGAACTTCAACTGTCAATCTTGCATATATACATATATATATATATATATATATATATATATATATAATATATATATATATAATATATATATATATATATATATATATATATATATATATATATATATATATATATATATATATATATATATATATATTCAACCTTGGATAATTAACTAAAACATTATTTCACCTAAATCGATTTCTAACAGTCATACCAAATCATCTGTCAGTAAAATGTTGCATGTAGGAGGAAGTGGGGTGTGTGTGAACATTTTACCTATTCTAATTTAAAAAATGTTCTTTTATATTCGGAGCAAAATGTCTAAATGTTTAAAAAGTCTTTTGTTTGTCTCATGCGATTTTTTGAGATTTTTTATTAAAGTATTTTTTTTTAAGATAATGGCATTTAAAATAAACTTTAAATAGGACATGTGTCCATAGAAGGGGCACAATTTTCCAGTGCTGTGTCATTAAGATGCTATTACTTAAATAAATACTCTGCTTAGTTAAAGTCTAAAGTTTGGTAGCTTATTCTGATTTACAGTTTAGGGGGCAAATACTTGAATAAAATTCAAAGTATATTATGCACTTCACTTGGTAGACTAGGATGCAAAAACTTAAAAGACTACACAGTATATATAATACTTTATGATGCGTATATTATTCTCATTATGAACTTATTTTCAGTAAAAAATAATACAGCTCAAAATTCAATTAAAATATATTTTGTATCTTATATTTTTTGGAATTATTCATGACAAAACTTTGTTCCCCTGCTATAGGGAAGAAGAAGAAAATTTTTTTAAATAATTTTTGCAAGTAATTCAGAAATTAATTACAGAAAAATTACGATTTCAAATGTGTTCCTATTTCTTACACTTATATCTTAGGAGACTCGCAATTAAACTGATTACATTTTCCCCAGATATAATGTTTATAAATGCTCGAGCAGTTACCTTAGGACTAATTTGCGGAAATAAAGAAATTTTTAATAATTAAAAAAACGTCATATATTTTCCTAAACATTCATACAAAGTTTGGTAATGATTTAAGTTGAACTTTCTATTTGCTTTTAAAGGTGCTTTCAGTTAGAAAAGGCAGAGAAGAAATTTTTTGTCGAAGTCAAAAAAAAAAAAAAGTTGTCACTACGGAATGGCAAAAAATGTCTTTTTGTGATACTTCTTGCAAACTGATAGGACTTTTACCTAGTTTCATCAATAAGGATTTCTTATTTTTTTTTTAGAATCGAACTTGGCTTTGTAAAACATACCATTTTCACACGTTTTTAATTGTACCTTTTTCAGTTTAAAATTTGTTAGAGTATTACTTAAAATAAATAATTAGATATATTTTATAAACAAGCACGAAAAGATAACAGCAACTTTAATCCTATGTACACGCCGAATGCTAGAAACAGATGTTAAAAGTACACCAACATTACCAACGATACCTTACGATCTAATTCATTTCTTTTTACTTTCAAAAACACAAAAGATGTGCTTCTACATAATAAATATTCAAATCATCATTTTAGGAAACTCTTTTACTTCAAACTCACGTACAGCAATTACAATCGCCATAATTGAAAAGAAATGTTACTATTGCATTGAATCTTCTGTTCGGTATTATTTAGAATACGATGTTAGAGGAAAGAGCATTACCGCTGTTTAATAGAGTTGAAGTGCTTTTGTTTTATTCAGTTCTTACAAAACAGATATGAATGGTCACCAATGAATGCGCTCGGCAAGCAAAATAAATTCTTGATGATTGCAGCGCTTCTGTTTCGAGATCATTAAAGTAAAGTAGATTTATCGATATTTCAGTTTTAGCGTAAGGCATCATTTGGCAGAAAATTGCTTTCATAAATAAAGAACTGCAGTAGAGAATTGAAAAATAAAACCAAATTTACATTAAACATTACGTGGCTATTCAGACATTTAACTGAAATTTTTGACTTTGGAAGAAAAAGATCTTTCGTTGGACTGGGATTAAATTGGAAAATTGGGAAAGATGAGGATAAGGTTTTCGAAATCCAGTATTGTTATAAATGTTATTGTGTAAACACAATTTGTGCAATCCCGCGTGTGGGAAAAATTGGACTAAACTGTTTCTTATATATGTATATATATATATATATATATATAAATTTTCGGGGCTGAAAGTTAAAAACTTGCTTGAACTACCGAAAATACTTTGCTTTTGTCCCTTCTTAAGCAAAAATGTTTTTCCCCTTTGTCTCTTTTTTAACCGTTAATTTCAAAACTCTACGTTTTCCTGTTTTAATATCGGTTTTTAATTTCTCTGCTCCAACAAATTCTCGTCTAAATTTATTGTTACAATTTTAAAAAATCTATACCTTGCTTTCCTACTAATTATTGTTTAGCGTTTGTTATAAAAAGAAACAACTAGTATGCCATTCCAGAAGGGCCTTTTAAAGTCTTATGCGCTGCCTTATTCATAAGTTGACAATTTTCCCCCACTTTCTACACAATAGCAAGTTTATACACATCAACTCTGCTGCACTATATTGTAAACAATTAAGCCTTTCAATTTCAATATAAAATTATTTTGCAATATTTAATTTTGCAATATAAAAGTATTTTGCATTTTCAATATAAAATTATTTTGGATTAACGATTTCTTTATTTTTCAAGAATACGGAAAAGTTTTATTGCTCGCAAATTGGTATATTACAACTATTTTTTTTTTCATGAATTCAGCGGTGGGTAAAGATAATACTTAGAACTCTTTAATGTCAATTTTATATTAGTGCTTCATATTTCTCTCTTGTAAAAGGAGAGAAATATAAAGGAGCAAAAACATGAAAGCTCAATGAAATACACAAAACATGGACTTTGAATATGTCTCACAATTTTTTCGTGCACTCTCACAAATAAACTAAAACGGCTTGATAATATTAGAAAATGGTTAATTAGGGAGGGGGAAGCATGATAAGAGCGTTGGCACTCTTGGCATCCATTCGTGATTTCTTGTACATTTTTGCATCTATAATTAACTTCTTCTTCTTACTTATCTCAGGTTGTCTAGCTGGGCTAGACAACCCCCACAAAACCAAAAAAGGAGAATAAGAGCATCTTCAATGACCCTAAGGTCTGGGGCACCGGAGGTTGAAGAATGACTTTGCCCCCTATTTTAGTCGCCTTTTACGACACGCATAGGCTACGTTGGGACTATTCTTACCCCCCGGTCACCACACGGGGCTATAATTAACTACGCCTATTATGCCAATGATGCCAACCTTTTTTTCATTTACTGTTATTACAAGTAAGAGCAGTATTAAAATAAAAACTAAGCCGCATTACAATCTTACATCATAATTACGACATGAACGATTTAGGCTCATACTTATTCTCAAGTTTAGTGCAATAGTTGGAGGATAGTACTTCAAAATTTGGAAAAGTATATTATTACTACGCGATTAGAATTTTGAATTTTGACATTATTTATACGTTACGCATTACAAAACGCAAACTCATATGCAAGATTTTAGAGGAAATTTAATACTGAACTCAATTTATAAAACGAAATTCAAACATTTGCATATTTAAAAAAAAAAAAAAAGAAACATATTAAGCACACAAAATTAAGAAGTGGTTTGAGCCTTTCCTGGACAGAAATAATTTTTGTTTTCTCGTAACCAATCAACCTGGCATGTTTTCAGTTGGAGCAAGTCATTATTTTGCTATGCTCTGTCGATGGCAGTCTTTTTATGAGAACCAATCGCAATTATTTACCGCTTAACATTTTTCGTAGAGTAAACATTTGAAATTTGTTTTTCCTATTGGATTCAGTATTAAATTCCTTTTAAAATATACATACGAGGCAGTATTTTATGACAAGTAAGAGTTTCTATAAGTATGCAAAGTTAAAAAAATTTCCGAAGTGTCCCTAAACTTTCTCATGATGCAATTAAGCAATGAAAATGAAATTTCAATTGAATTTAGACAAAAACATCTTTTAGACCAATTGAAAATCTTTTTAAAACTATTAGAACAGATTTTCTTTCTTTCTCTCTCTTTTTACAAAACAGATATGAGCTTCAATTAAAAAAAAAGAAACGATAAAACCAGCTATAAATTTACATACCCATGGGGCAAACATTATTTACTTCGAAATAATAGTCAATAAACGATCCACATTCACCATTAATAGCCTCAGTTTGAAGTCTAAACGGTTTTCTTTTGTGAACTTTGTACTATTTTCTCGGTGCTCAAAAGCTTTGTTGTCCCTCGATAAATACTTAAGTTTTCTTTAAAGTGCGCAATTTGCCACTAAGTCACGTATCCTGTATGCGAGTCCAGATGAATGTTTTTGTTTCCCTTGGAACATTTATCTTCTGCCTTCCACGTTATTCATGAGGTTACGATTACAGTTAACTTCGGAGCATTCATTTGCTTAATTGACTTGTATCGGATCATTTTTCGCCAACACTGACAGCTTACACGAAGATTGAGTAAAGAAGTAGAAATAAAAAAAAAAAGAGAGAGACAGGTGAAACCAGTTTAAAACTTTTCCCATTTGTGAAAAAAATGAGGCAAATAAAACGTCCGTCATAAATCATGCAGGATAAAGGAAATTTAAGTTTGTTTCACTGTTTCAAAAATTCATTCTGTAATTAAGTAAAAAAGAGTAAGTAAAACTTTGAAAGGGAAACACTTTTATTCAAAATGTTTTCTTCTACTAAACATGTTTTAAACGGAGCTAAATATCAATTTTTAACTAAAATATTATTGAAGTTTAATATGAAAGTTTTTACAACCTCTTCGTTACATTAATTATAAGCTTGTATTAGTACAGGTGCATTTGTTTTTCTTAATCACTTTTTTTTTTTTTTTTTTGGCAGTGAATAACTTTGCTTCATTGTTCTATCATTGTAAGAAAACCAGTAAAGTTTGGAAAAAAATAATAAACTAGTTATCGTTACTTTAAGCAATTGTAACAGATTGTTGAAAATTTAATTATCTATACAGAGATGTACATATACTACGAGAATCGTCTTGGCTAATTAAAATTACCATTAATGTCAAGGAGATAATTAAAATTACTAGTACGAACAAATTCAATCATTGTTTTCTTTCGCAGTTCCCAGTAGGAAATTTCATAGCACTATTCCTGTTGACTGGACCCTTTAGTTATATTTAGACAAAGTTGAGTCAAAATTAAAGTAATTGACGCTATTCATGATTTAACTCATCATGGTGTACTGGAACTAATTAAAGTCTCAGTTTTCTCTCTATGATCATTTATAACTCAGGAAAAGAAGTAACCGTTTGTAATTTCGGAAATGAAAATATAGGCTGATTTAACTTCAGATGAACAATTTAAAAGTCTTAGTAAAATCTTTCAGGGTATGTTTGAGCCTCATTTATTTATGTATTTATTTTTAAGGCTGCACCACCATTCACAATTCAATATTTTCACTGAGTGTGAGTGTGTTTTATTTACATTTATAAAATATTGAAGAGTAATGCAAAGTTAAGAAATAATAGTTATAAAATCCATTTAAGGTAATTTATTAGCCAGTTAAATTGCTTTAAAGATTTTAAATTTTGATGAAATAAAGAAACATGAAAATCATTTAACGTAAAATGAAAATAACGTAAATTTAAAATTAAAATAGTAACGTCTTACTGCACAAAACTTGCAGAAGACTGCATACACTTGTTTCGGTGTAAAAATGAACGCCTTATAAAAAAAATATTAAATTCCGAAAGAAAGAAAATAAAGTAAACAAATTGCAATTGCAATCTCTCCTATATAGAACAAACTCGGCGTGCTTTGAAATTTCGCTTGAAAGAGCATCGAAAGTATGTGAGCTGGCACTTTTTTTCTGTTTGTCTCCCCCGCCCCATGACACTTTGTGCTTTGTTCATTTCCGATGTTTTTCTTTGTTCTGCCCATTTTCTATTCTTGCGGTTCACGGTTATTGAAATTATCGTTTTTGTAATAGCTTTAGTGGCTTAACCTTTCTCCTGCTGACATCTTTCTTGTGTGGTTTTCGTACTTATGAGAAAACTTTTGCTCTTGGTTGCATTCCTATTGGTTTATTTTTTTATCATTGGCTCTTGGTTAAGCTGCTATTTTTAATTTTTAAACTGCTTACTTTTCTAATTCGTCGGATCTTTTCATCCCTAAACTTATTTCTTTTACTTTGAAAAATTTCATGCTTTTTACACCAAAACACATGTACGCAGTAATCTGCAGGTTTTGTGCATTAAAACATTTATTTTTATATGTTATTTTTCTGCTCAAAGGTATCAATTTAGTTTTTAATATTTAATGTGCGATTAAAAAAAATCAATCAATTGATTTTCCCCAAAACTAAAAGAGAGACCCCTACTATATAAGGGGACTTAGCAACCATAAATGAAAATTTACAAATCTCCGCTTTAAGTCTTTGTGATACCGTAATTTTTACCAAATTATACTAATGCTTATCAACTGTTTCGCAACATGTTTCTGATTTATGTCTCAAGAAAGAAAGCAAGCCCATCATTTCAAGTTTTTCAAAGGGTGCAACCATAATGTAATTTCATCACAAAACCACGCTCACTTTTGCAAATAAATACTTCTCAAAGTCAGGGGGGTGCAATTAACTCCTCTGATCCCTTTAAATGACGGGCCTGAAAGAAAGTTATACTAGGAAAAAGTATTTATATAAGGAAGAACAAAGAAATTCTCATTTAAACCCAAGTTCTGTCCCCAAAACGCTTTCCCTTTTTGAAAGAAAAGAGAAAAAGAAATTGAAAGTTGTAATAGAACGGTGGTACAGCTTCAGAAGGATATGACTACCACTTTTCTTTCTGAAGCGAAACTCATTTCAGACATTCTGTGCAATGCGAAATAGATATTCTTAGAGCGAGGAGATGGATGGTGTCCTAAAAATGAATAAAAAACGCTTCAAGAAGAATGGTATCTTAAAATTTATCTCTTTGGAATTCGAGATATACCGATTTTCTTCTATTTTGTACAATTTACATCTTTGCTACAAAAAAATCATTTGCTGAAATGATATGCAAATGGATATTTAGCTTAAATTCTCCAAGCATAAATATCACGTTGTCTTGCATTTTTAACTTCATAGTAAATATCGCCCAGAAAGAACACTAATGAATCGTAAGGTTATACTATAATACATTTCAAAATTTTACGATGAATACTGTCTGTCCTTCACTCTAGCACTCGGGAACCATTCCACTTAAAAAAAGGGGTGATGGGTTGTGAGTGGAAACTTTCCGAAGTTTTCAATTTAAAACGTTCACTGCAAACAGTTTCATGTCAATTTAGACCCAAATTTGGGTAAATTTTTTTCGCGATCACAATACTTCCTTAACTACGTAAAAGGAAGTAAAAAGAGGAACTAATTCCTTGTGATAACTTAATCCTCTATCTTGACATTGAGATAGATTGAACTAGAAATGAGAAAAAGAGAGGGAAATTATCAATGCTATTTAAAATATCACGTCATGGGGGGGGGGGGAGAAAAATGTATATTTGATGCCTATTTTGCTTAGTATGAAAAATTGAAAATACATTAAATTTTCGATTGAAAGTCAAGATCCATTTTACTGAAAATCGCAAGAGGTAAGGTAGTTAAAAAATGTTGGTGAACTACATTATTAGTTGTATAATATTGCCTTACTTTTCTGCTGATGAAAAATTTGTGGAAGATTATTGTGTAATTCTTGAGATGGAAAGGATATTGTAGATAAGAGAAAAAAAGGTGGTGGGAGAAGAGGGGGGGGGGGCAATTATGAGCATTCTTCTCTAAGTTGCTATGGTAAAGGTGCTACAAAGGGTGCCACTTGTTGGTACCGTTATTCGCACCTTAATTTTTCTGGTGGTGCTTTTAAAGCTTTTTCTAAATCGTCATTTTAATTCTAATCTTCGTTCTAAAATTTTATCTAAATCTTCATCAAAATTGCAGAATTTTTCAGAAGGAAACTGTTTTTTATTCAAAAGTCACCCATATTTCTGCCTTTTTCTCCGCATTAAAAGTAATAACTGCTGATTAGTTCTCTTTTCCTGTCATTTTATTTATAAATGTAACACGTAATTGATGAAACTTTTGAAGGAATAAAATATTATAGAAACAATTTCTGCATTGAAAAGTCAAGTAGTTAGTGAAGACGTGTTTCTAATTTGCCATTCTTTCTTTATTTATTTCATTTTTAATCTAAATTCTGATTTTAGTATTATCTCATTGATTTGTTTTTCGCACCTACTTTTTAAAAGATTCCAAATGTTATTGCATTTATTCTGAAATATAAACTCAAACAATAAAATTTCTTTGAAAAATTCTTTTCAATCTTGTTTTTAGTTGCGAACTACATACACATACATATTGTATTTCCACTCTTATATATTTGATTTTATTGCATTAAATCCAACTATTTTCGTTCAGAAAAAAATCACTTGTGTTCATATTAAACTGTGACAAAATATTCATTAATATAAAGACTTTTTCTTTGCAAAGGTTTCCGATCAATGTTATATCGGTTAAATTTACATCATCCATTGTAGTTCAGTAACAAAGGAGATCAGGTTTCTCCCATCCCATTTCAGAGTGAAGAATGTAATTACATGAGGTGAAGTGAGGATTTAGCTGTTTTACAGAGGCGATATCCGCATGACGTAAGATTGGATTTAATTAAAATTTTATGCAAATATCGGTTGGGTTGCGAGGATTAAGTAATGCATCTCACCTTTGCAACGCGGCGTGGAAATTTCTGGATAATTATTTCAACAAAGCTTTGTATTCTTCCCAGAAGATTGAAATTTTCAGCAGATCGGAAAATTTAGGTTAGCGCGAATGCATAAATGGATAACTCTTCTAGCAAACGGTTTTTTAGTGAAGTTTATTAAAGCAGTTCCGTGATGGCTTTAGATAAAAATCTGTAAAAATTCAAATTTGCGTAATTAATTTTTATTTATGAATACACGACCTGAAAAGCAAATACAATAGCAAAGTTATTTTTCATTTGTAGAACTCTTAGTAAAAATTTCGATTACAAGTGATATTCGTTATAAATGAACAAAAAAAAAAAAAAGCTTTAGTAAGGGTACCCTTAATATCGCTTAATTTTAAACCAATTTATATCTACCTTTCTTAAAATTATTAAAGGGAACCTTATTTCTACTTCACCAAATCACACAACAAACTTCAAGGATAGTACTTCAATATTTTTGTGGAGTGGTTTTCTCTATGTGAATCTATTTGAGTCTTGTTTACTGAATTTTTCAATAGAGCATTTTTAACAGTTTTTACATTGCTCTCTAGATTTTATTTTGATTCTCATTCTATATGAGGTACAGCTCTCCCCCGTTTGAAATTTACACCAGCAAGTTTGAAGTTTACACCAGTCAGTGGAACTAGTTCACGTTTTATCCCCTTATAACACGAATAAAATCTGAAGGATATATGATAAGGGGCAGACAGAAAATTTTGCAACAACGGAATCATTTAGAAATTAACTGTTTAAATCATAAGCTTTTTGATACAATGTATAAATGTATGGAGTAAGTGCATCTTTGTATATAACTGGCGAAAAACTATTTTCAAGTTAAATTAAAAGAAAAAAGGACTAGAATTTGAAGTATTGTTTGAACTTAAATGTTCTCGCCTGCCACATTGTCTAAGTGGTCAGAAAAGTCTGACTTGGATGGCGTGGTCCCGGTTGAATCCCGGCTCGGGCATGGATTTACTTTCCATCTCTTCTGTCTTTGTCCTATTTCTGTGCGAATGTATGTTGTGAATGTCTACCTGCCCTGTAAACGTGTCTTATGTCATGTGTATTGAACTAAATCGAACTTCCACCTCAATAGTGCTCGTAAAAACGGAAGCCGTACCAATTCTGCTTTAAATCCGAGTAGATGCATCTACTCGGCCTCAGATACTCGAGTGGTATCAGTAACAACAAAACCATTTTCTCTTACAAAAAATATTTTAGAACAGAATCACTTTTCATGCAACCATAATTGAAGGGGCAAGTGGATAAAGGTGATATGTGACACTTTTCGAAAAACTTACTTTTTACCATATATGAAGGTGCAAAGGATTTTTTTTTGAAGCTTTTTCTAGAAATTTAAACAATTGTTACATCTTTATTCACTTACCCCTTCAATTGTGTTTGTGAGTTAACACCATTGATTGCACACTAATCTGAATTTGTGTAAATCGGCGAAATTCAAATGTCACATATCACCTTTATCAACTTGCCCATTCAATTCTATTATGATGTGTACAGAATGTTACTTTTATTAAGCAGTTTAAAGCAGTTTTTTTAATATTTTGAAGAATTAAAAATCAAAATGCGATACCGAATACTTCAGTTCTTACTTGAGCAGCATTTTTGTTTTTTACTGCTCATGACACAAGCATGAGCTGAGAAAAGAAAACAAAAACACTGTTCAACTACACAACACTGAAAGTCAATTGAATAGGCATGTTGACGCCATGAATAAAAAATTGCGACAAAGAACAGTAGTGCACGCATTTTATGTATCAACGACATTTACCAATATCGAGAATCAATGAAATGACTAACAAAAGGAACCACCTAATTTGTTTTTGGATTCAGCAACGCAACAATAAAATCAATGTAAAGTAAACAATGTCCAGGAAAAACAATTAATTGTTTTCTCAAAATGAAGAAGTCTGTTGGGAAACTTAGTGCTAGAAAAATGGCTTACGTATCACTAGTTCAGAAAATCTGAAATTACGTGGGGAATGACTGTGTTACTTTAACGCCATTTTTTTTTCAAATGAGAACAACATGAGCAAAGGATTTTTTTTAAGTATACTTGTGTACAATGCCAAAATTCTGATTTTTTCTTTTCTTTTTAAAATCTGAAATATTACAGCGCTGTTTTCTATTTTGAAAGTTTCTCAGCCATTTTACTGAAAATCAAGAGCAACATACAGGGAAATAGAAGAAAATTTTATCAAAAAATATAAAAGAAATGCAGTCGAAAGTGTCCGCTTCTATTGTTTAACGGGAAAAAGTAGCTGTGTAGAAAACAAATATTATTTTTAAATGTTTTACTACTTCCGACTTCGTCAAAATACTGTTGCATGTCGCTTTTGAAAATGTCTATCAAAGTAGCACTATGTAATACCTTCTTCAGCGAAAAGAATATTTTTGTTAACAAAGGCAGACCTTATATTTTACTAAATTTTAGATACCAAATGAATACATTGTTGAGCAGCTCCATGCTTACTGTTCGAAAAGATTTTACATTTTCCTCCTCATCTTTAAAAATGCATGAACGTTAATGAACAAGCGTAAGACATTAAATGAGAATTTGACCAAGGTGACTAATGGTGAAAAGGATAAATTTGGGTTTCTTTTAAAAACTTGTAATTAAGATATTTTCATTACCTGATCATTTATTCATGCGTCATTATAAACACTTGTGTCATTAAGCTTGCATTGCTTCGCGTGGAACGATACGCCATCAAGCCATTAATTTATTTGGGTTATGAATTATTTTATGTTTAAGTCAAATAAGCGAAAGCCCCTCTATTATTAAAATGATGAATAGTATCTACCCTACTGTGATTACTGCAGAAGAATGTTTTATGGAAATTATTCTTAATTTTTGAACAAATGAGTCACAATCTTATGCTTTAGTACAGTTTGGAAAAACTATTAGTATGGCCGAAATTCAGCGAAAAAAGGTGCTTATAACCCTACATTCTACACTGTATATCTTCATTCTTATTTGGTATGAAATCCGTATAAATTTTTTGTAAAAAATAAAAAAATAACAAATTGACGAAGTAGATCTGACCACTGATAAGATGAAAAGGCTGACATCCGGTTTCAGGTGTAAATGGAAGCATTTATCAGCTTTTATGGATGTCAGCTTTTGCAGATGTGTGTTAGCCTTTCAATTAAGCGAAACAGGCCTATTAAATTTTTATCCCCCCCCCCCCTCTCAATCAGATAAACTCGTGCTAACTGGATAATTGCCAATTCCATAGCAACCGTAGGCAAACTATAGGTTTTCTCAGTCTCCCTACGTTTGTTTAGGAGCGTTCTGAAAATTTTCAGTAATGGAATATTTGCTTTGTTTTTTAATAGCAGATTAGACAAGTAGGGCTCAGTTTCGGAGAAAGGCCATTTCACTACGGCAATTATAATATTAGTACGATTGAAGCGTGTAGTTGAGAAAGGTATCTCCAATTTTTTTGCAAATGTCTTTCTTTCACAGTTATTGCAATACTTTAGTAAGAAAATGACTTGAGGTAGTCAGAGAATTTCAGAATACTGCTATAAATGGTCTTAACGAAGCAGGAAAAGTACTTTTTTTTGCATCGACAGATATGTTTTTCCAGAATTTTTTTTTTTTTTTTTTGAAATGCCTACTTTTGCAGCCATACACTTCCATTATATTCAACTTGTTTTTAATTTGACAGCAGAACGAAAAAGAAAGTTTTAAGAAAATAAACTTTTTTTTTCTTTCGCTTACTCATATTACAGGTTATAATGGAATCATACAACGGCCAAAGAAGAAAAAAAGCAATTATATAAGAAATTATGTGAATGGTATAAATGCCGGAAAGTTGAAACACGAGGAAGTAGTAAAAGCATAAAGGGCAAAAATAACTGCAATTATGGTTATGGTCAATGGTGACACTCCTAGTAGCTATATTCTCACTGACATGGAAAACTGTTGGTGGACAGAAAACAGCTCTCAGTTATGTTTCTAGTTACATCAGAGAAGAAAAAAAATCTTATTATTAAATAAAATAACTATTTATTACTTTCGGAATTACTATACTAGTGCGCTCTGGAGTAAGAAACTTTTTAAAGTTTTTAAAAGTTCGCTAACTGAAAAAAAGAAAAATGTGCTGGAGTTGAGTTCCCGGGAACTCCCATGTAAATTAAAACCTGACTATAGTCCTAGTCAAAAATATAGGGTTAACAACAATAACGTGGCTAAAGTTTCGTAGGTTGGGAAAGAAATCTGTTAAATGTTCGTATTGTGTGTATCAACGATCGTCAATTATTGAATGAATTGTAAAATGTAATGACGAATGCAAAGTATAACCTATTTCTGTTTTGAAGCAAAACGGTCCTTAGACAAAATTATAAAACCGTTATTATGCAAGTTTTACTTCCAGTGCAAGCGTTGAACATGATTTAAACGTTTGAATATGATTTGATACATATTACGGACGCTGAATTGTCTGGAGAAAAGATTCAGCAATCATACTATATTGTAGCTTTCGTCACACGTTAATCATGGGTAGAGGCAAACCATTTCCGAAAGAGAACAGGGAGAGATTCTTGCGTCTTATTATTAAGGGCAAAATATTCGCATTATTGCTGATAAAATGAAAAGAAAATAGGTTTTTGGCACGTATGACAGATAAAGAAATAAAACGGTTAAAACAATAAACTATTTTGTTTCTATAACTGTCTCACAAATAACGGCAATTTCCGAGTTTTATTCTATGTAATAGCGCAATAAGCTATACCCTGTGTAACGAAAGGAGGCGGCTCAAAGTAAAAATAATTTCCCACTCTCCGCACTTTTCCCTTGATGGTTGTCATAGTTACGGCGCGATGGATTTTTCCCCACTTAGCTTTTGCAACAATGGTTAAATGCAAATGGTTAAAATTGCTTTGTGCGTAAACTAGAATTCTATTGAAAAAAATTTACTTTAATAAAACACAATTTTTTCTTAGAAATTTTTGCTTTATTAATGTATGACTAGATTTGTTAGAAAACGTTGAGAAATAACTGAGAGATGATGATATAAATAAAAGCGTAAGGCTATTTCGATAAACATAAAATAAATGAAATGCCTCAACAGCAGTGCATAAAAAAAGAGTAGAGCTGTTTTCTTTTGTACGGTTTCCATGGAGATGACGCAAAATTTCTAAACTTGATACGCCTATTTTAAAGTAACTGAAAATAATTTTGGCAAGCTCCGATCCGAAGAAGTGAAAGTCATCTTTGTTACCTAAGAGATCTTATAGCTATGAACACTTACTTACCTTTGTGATACAAATTTGTAGTGAAAAAATGTAAAAGCACAAGTCAGCTGCACAAGTGACTGAAAATTATTACGATTATTCACATTTTCATGCAAGAGTAAGACCGTTATAAAGTTCTTTCGCTCTATCATGATGCTCTTGAATAATGTACAGCAAGTAGTACTTTATGAGATGCGCTATTCAGTGTAGTGATAAAATATTGCTCAGTGATTTGCAAACCGTAGCTAATTTGTGCATTTTCAACTATCTTTTTCTACTGTTATTAAAGGTGTAGTTAAAAAATCATAACGCAAAAAGAGCTAAAAAGTCACCTCAACAATGCTTCAAATAGTATTTGTAGTCAAAAAACAGTGTATTTTATTAGTTGCTCTTATCTCAAACTCATCTTACAAATTGCATAATGCATTTTGATGAACTTAAAGCACATTCCTTTTTTATGTAAGTGCAATTATTTTCATCAAAAGTAGAGATTATTACACCATACGAAATTTGGTATGTAAAAACAAGCCCAAAATAAACATATCTTCAATAGAATTGTCCATTAAACATCTACTTTTACAGGCCTATTTACCTTTTCATATACAAACGTAAGAATTTAATGGACCTCTTTTGTTCTATCGGTAAAGAAACAGCAAGTGCAATAAACTCCCGATTGAAATATATAAAAATACCTTTGTGCAAAAATATAAAGGATAAATACAACTTTAAAAAAACATACACATGCAGAGATACTGCATACTGCTGCAGTGTTTCGGCGTTGCAATGATTTTTGATTAAAAAAGAAGTTCCTTGTAACGCCTAAACTCTGCAGTATCCCAACGTATTTGTGTTTTTTTAACGTTGTATTTATCTTTTAAACTCCCGATTATCCAGGGAATAGGGTAGCACGGTAACCACGTATTATGATAAAAGCTTAAAATAATAGTTTTTTTTTTAACAATGATTAACGTATCAAGTGTTTTTTTTTAATAAAAAAGAGTAAATCATCTTCGCTTAATTCTCGTCTACGTTTAACTATGTACGTTTTTAACTTGCTTGCAAAAATTTTCCAAAGCTAGTTTGATTACAAGGCATGTATAGCAGAAAAACAAGTATTTCATTTTGAACTGAGTGAGGAAGATTAAAATACAATCGTAAATACTTGTTTCTCTGTGATCGGTTTTAGAAATATTTCTGAAAATTGTTACTACAGTCGTAACAGTAACAAGCATTAGTGTTTTTCTTTTTCGCGTTTTCGCTTCACCGATGGCTAAACTTTCTCATATTACTTCAAGATGTTCTTCACTAATTTATATAACTGTTGCAACTCAATACAGTTAACAAAACAAAGGGGTAGCATAAGTATAATTTATTCAAAAAGCTCCTTTTTTGCAAGCATGTGTAAATGCAGAGATTATGCCATTTAAGTCTAACTCCAAAAAGAAAAAAAAATCACCTTTCGCAACAAGAAAAAATGACGCAGCCACAATATCAGCATAAACACAAAGCACTCATTTTCGAACTCGGTAGATTTGAGCAACAATTATTAAAGTTAAATTCTCACGAAAAAGCACTAAAAGAGTGCCATTTACAAAGCTGTTACATATGTGGAGAAAATGGTTCAGTAAAAGAAAAAATTTGCTAAAGATATACATTTACTTTAACTAATATTTAACTTTCAAAATAGTTTATTGCTTCACTGCGTGCAGTGACCAATATTTCTTTCTGAAAAGAGTAACAACAATGTAGCTTTAACTATTGGAAAATCTAATTCAATTAACTGCTAAGTATATAAAAGGCTATAGCATCGCAGATAGAACCGTTTCTCGTCAAACGCCGTTAATTGAAAACAGTGTGTGGCAATAGAAAATACGCCTTGCAAAAATAAGTTAAGCTCAATTATGCTACTAAAAGCTTTCGGATGTCCATTTATATAATGAATTTATCTTCAAACGCAGTTTCAGAAAAATTCTTTGTTTTTAAAAGAATTTTCTAATGCAGTTATTTTCGCGCTTGAGTATAAAATAGTATATGCTGATTGTTTGCGAAGCTCGGATTCAAATAAAAATCATACTTCCAATTTTACCACAAATTTGTGCTTTGTACTAAAAATTAAATTAAAATATTATCTACAGCCCTGTGTAATTAACAGAATATTGATCAATATAAATACTAGATAAATGTAAATCTTGGTATACGGGAAAATAGGCTTGTTTAGTTCTGAAAGGAACTTCTTGTTTCTTTTTGGGATAATAAATATTTCTAATCTTAAAAAAGAAAATTAATGAATTCATTTTATTTATTTATTTCATTTTCCACAGAAAAGCAGAAACTTAATTTTCGATAATCTTTCTACCTAAAACATTTATTTTCTCCATTGCCGCATTTTTATCAATCTTCACGGAAGCTTTCAAAAGCTGTTAATTGTTTAACAGCTTCCAAATGACCATTAACGTAATTCTATTAAGTGTCAAAGTATTTTCAAACTAGCATTACTGCCGAAAATAATAGACAATCAAAGCAAGCAAAAATTGTTTTAAGTTTCTTTACTTCGCTTTAAAGAAAATTTCCGTTGATAATTTAAGTCACGAAAATGAGAAATGACGTTCGCACGATACATTTGTTATTAAACTTCAAACATGTTCAATGTCGTTACGCATTTTTCTCAGCAGACGAACACAGAGTGGCACCTTCGCATCACTAGCTGTTTAAATGGATTAAACTTGTTCGTAAAATATTTTTTCACAGAAATCAAGTACAATTTCGTCACTAACAAATGTGTTGTGTTTTATTTGCTTATGTAATTTTACAATATTCTATTATAGACTACTTAAAAAAGCTGCAGTGTGACAATGTTAAAACTATATATTTCTTAATGCGATTTTCGGAAAAAGGTAATATCCTAATAAGTACTTTTTAACTATTCAGTTTTATTTTTTCTACGAATATACTACTATCGATAGTATATCGATTGTGCATATTTTTTTTCTTTTTGCTGCTATCAAAAAATTTGTTTAAATTTTGGTAAAAGATAAGCATGACTTTAAAAAAAAGTTTCTAATTTAAACTTTTTTAAACATGAAAATACAAAAGACGGGATGGGGTGGGAGAGCTGAGTTCGTTTAGTACTATATGGTCGATTCTCTGTAAACTCGTCATTTTCCATACAGAATCTGTCCGGCTGAGTTTTTTTTTTTTTTTTTTTTTGAAATGTTCGAATAATGTTAATACTATTGCTCAGAAAAGGAATCTATTACTTTGGTTCGTAAGAGTGCCAATTAAAGTTTGTGTTTTTCTGATAAATCATAACAGGGGACTGCATTTTCACTTAGTTGCGAAATATTTGCAAAACTATTGCAACATAATTTGTTACGAAACTACCCGTATATGTAGACACAAATAATGGACATAATAAATAACATGGTTCATAATTAAACTAATTAACATTAGTAAAATCACTTGCCAGAGGACTGTTTTCACAACGACCAAGATGCATACTTTCATCGCAAATGTGGCTCTGAAACTAAACAAAGTGGCGTTTCATCATCGTTCTCAGCAATTTTGGCAATTTCACACTGATTACGTTAAACTTCTTGGCAAAAAACATTTGCAAGAGTAATAGATTTTTTCTATTGCAGCTTTGAACTAGTGACAGGGAGGGGACAGTTTGAAAAAACTCCGGACAGAACTTACATGACAATATTAAGTTTCAGAAATGAGTAATTAGAACTTATTTCATTCAAAAATGTAGTTGCATTGTTCTATTTTTAGCTATTAATTGCCAAATGTATGTACTGCTAATAGATTTCTTGAAACATTGCTTTTAAGTGTTAGACTATACAACTGGGACCGCCAGGGGACTGTGTTTTCAGCACTTTGATAATTTCAAGAAAAAAAAATATGTTATCACTATAAATACAATTGGACTACAAAATATTAATTCTTTACTTAAACTAACAGAGATAACTACTTCATTACACTTTATTATGTTTAAAATACTCGGTCCGGACAATCAATTATGAGTTTACAGAGAAAAGCCCATATACTTTTAGCAAAATCAAAATCTTCGCCCATTTCCGCATCAAACAAGAACAGCTACCCATGGACATCTGTCTAATGGGTATCTGAGCTTGTTTGATGCTGTGTTTTTGCCTCCCCCCCCCTATAAATTATTAACTTTCTTACTTTTAGTACTTTGTTTTCGGAAAAAATATAAAAACGTTTCGTCAACAACTAATGCAAAAGTTATAATAAATGTCAAACTTTAATAACTGTAACCTGCACTAAAATTGTTTTGCATAGGAACACTATCTTGCGAAACCATGGGGAAAATATCTGACACCCCCTATCTTAAAATTTCGCATATAGTTGCCCATGCAAATACCTCCACCTGGTGAGAAAACTTGGAGTCAAGATTCTGTGGTAGTGACTATCTGCTAATAGAGGTGCTGCATAAAATAATGGATATCAGCTCTTGAAGAATGCACTAGATTCGCATTTGGTGAGAAACCACGATACGCAGCTCCATAATACAATAAGCAAAGAAACACGTACATTCTTCTTGGGGTAATTTTATCAGTCAAAATATTTCTCCTTAATCAAACTGCAGTTAATTGAATTTCATGTCTGAGAAAAATTACAAGAAAAATTATATGCATGATTGTTTTGTCACAACCTCAAGGGGTTCCCTTAAATATTCATGCCTAACGATCACCTCCGTCAAAGTTTTATTGTAACTGTCCTACATAGAACATACGGAAAAAATGGGATAGTGGCTGTCAAGTTTCTTTTATCCCAATGATTCATCGAACATTTGGTATTGAAGGCTGAATGAAGATAAGAGTTCGGGAGATAAAAGTTGTGTCATTTACTTTGCTGCCGGCATTATAATAAGAATATGACAACTTAACCTAAGATTTCCCCCTCCCCCGACCCTTATCACAGTATGCATTATGTATTTTCCTTCTCTAATACGGAAAACTACACTATATAGCTTCAATTACTCTTTTTTAGGCTGTTATAATTTAAGAGCCATTTTTAGAATGTTTCTGTAAGTGTATCAATAAACAATGAAATAAAAAATTACGTAATTTTACCAAAGCACTATGTTCTTACGCATAAAGTACATTAAAAAGGCTTTTGGTTTCGATATTATTCTTAATTTAGATAGCAATGAAAGTAACATTTTAGAAGTGTATGATTTTACGTTGTTATGGAAACTATTATTTTGAAATAATAACAATAAATTCAGTATGAATAGTTGCAGAACATACAGAGGCAATATTTTTTATGCATAAAAAATTATAATATATGTCATTAAAATGCATTGGCGTCAGAATCAAAGTTTTTTGGTTCTTAAAGTATATGAGGGGTCATAAAGTAAATATTGTAAGTGAAATTGACATTAAAAATATAGAATAAAAATGAAAAACTCAGGAACTGAATTATTAAAACTCAATCGAAAAATAACAAATCCAATACTGGCCTTTAATAACATTCGTTAATATGCAGCTCTAATGAGGTTACTTCTCAAAACAAAGAGGTAAAAACAAATAAATGACATTCGAATTTGCATTTATATTTAGTAATTAGTCATAGTTTCATTTATTATAATGAGTTATAGTTTGAATAAATTGTTTCATTTGTTTTTTCCTTCTTGGATCGTCTTTTTCCCTTCAAAGAACAGGTGTCAAGTTTCGCAATAGTAAAATTAATTGCTTCTAACTTTTATTTTTCGCATATAAAGTGTGCATTCTTTATGAAAGGTGTTTTTTTAATCGATAGAATACTTTTGAAGCAAAAATATATTAATTACTTACAAAAACAGGGGAAAAGTAGATTTAACTGAATTATGATGAAAATTGCATCAATTAAAATTTAAACAATGTTTAAAAACGAAACCTGAGTAAAAATTCTGAAAAGTATTTTACAAATCTGTGTGTAGTAAAACAAGTTCATGCCAAACTGCTAATACATCCATAAACTATAACAATAAGCAATGAAAAATACATAGCATATGTAAGGAATGTTTGTGAAAGTCCGCGAGACTTTTAAACAATATAAAGACCAAAATCGATTAATTCGATGCTTCCATAAACCACAGCAAGTAGCAAATGCACCCACAGCTCGATCATAGCATCCTAAGACTGCAGTTTCGCCCTTATTATGGGCTCCTCAGTTAGGAATAGCCAATGATCGAGCCGGAGGCAAAAATCATCTTATTGTAGTTAAGATAGCCAACAAACTGTTAGATAAAGTGAATTTATCTTACCAGCGAGCGACCGCAAACTATGGTGCGGCTCAACTCGAAATTTACAGTCTTAGGATGCTATGATCGAGCTGTGGGTGCATTTGCTACAGTTCTGCCTCAGCCCTGGCTTACGGGCGGTAACTCATTGCACACAGCAAATAGTTTAAACTGAAACCTTCGTGCCTCAAAAAAATTTTACAACTCCTTTTTAATTAAATACATCCGATCTAAAAGAGGCTGTCCGTAATTGAAGGATTTTTTTTCCCACCAAATTTGACTCCCTCTCCTTCCTTTGTTCAAAATTGTCACAGATGTCACACTTTCTGTGTTGCATATTTTATCCTCTTTATGACAAACTGCCAGAGGGGATTGGGCGGTTAACTTAAAAGAAGTTATTGGAAGCAATTACAGGAATTTATGCTCGAATGTAAATTTCTTTTCCATCACATAGCAACAACCATATTGCTTATTACGATTTGCTTATGATTCAATCACTTTTCAAAAAAAAAATAACAATGACAATAATTTCTTCTTTACTAAAGTATTTTATTATTAGTGTTAACTTTTTATTCAGTGCTTTTCCGTAGGATATTTTTCTTTATCCTCAATAATTCACTAACTTTTCACCACATTCGTTCTATTGTTCTTTTTACACTTACGGCACGTACGTTTGTACGTTCATGGATGTAACTATATAAATATTGATCGAAATTCATATATTATAAAGATATTTCTCACTTGTATATTAAACAAAAAGTAATTAACATTTTAACATACAAAACTCAAAATAGAAAGCAATTGGAACTGTTTCATCAAACTTACCTAACAATCACGCAGCGATCCATTGAAATGTCAACTTCCAAAATGCTCAAATAAGTCGAAAGCTAGTCAATCCTAGTGTATCAAATGCGGCGAAGTTCAAGGAACAATCAGTTCAAGTTAAACTAAGAATCATCGCAAAGTTTAGTAGTACCTGAATACATAAATGAAACCCGCTCATTACAGGAATTTTAAGTTATTACTCAAAGTTGGAGATTAACTCTTTCCCACATACACTTAATGAAAATTTGAAGAGTCGTTCCAGTTTAATAAGGAAAGATATTTTCGTGACTTCAAAGCCAGCAGTTAATTTAAAACCACGAGGTATAAAACGTCTCTATTAATAACTTTGTAGATCAAATTAATGAGTATGTTCTCAGCCGAGTTAAATATTTATTCATATACTGCATCATTATTATGACAACTGTCTTTAATGTTCAATCTCCCTTATGAAACAATCTTTGCACTGGAAAATAAAATATCGATATCTATAAAAATGGATATGAATGTGAGCGCAAGTGTGAATGTGTGTGTTTGCGTGTGCGTTTCATATACAAATCCACATTTTACGCAGGATCTTTGCCAAAGTTGTAGCAGAAGCCCGCTCCTCTTATGCTCATGAGTGCACAAGGCGGCTTTCTTACATAACCCCACAGATTACGTCAGGCCTTAGCCAAATTTAGACCACAGCTCCTTGAATGCTAAGGAATTCACATAGGAAGGTTTTCTTCCGGGGGGGGGGGCATGTGGTCATCCGTGAAAATGAATGTTTACACCTATTAATAACAATGGCGAAGGCTTCAGAAAAAAAATATCGAGAACTTTTGCTCAGCACCCGCCTTTTAATCCATAAACTCACTTTTTCAAATTGCAAAAATGGTTCCTTTTAACCGCGAAACACGCCTCTACCATTTTATTGTTATTTTAGCATTTAAAACATTGTTGTATCTTTCTTAGCTTTTCGCACAAATAGAAACATTTTAATCAATCTTTGAATGTTCTCTTTTAAATAATTATGTTTAAAAAAATCAAAAAATTGCATTTTTTTTTAATAACAAGAAAATCCTTTCTCTTAATAATAAGTGGAATGAATAAAACTATTTACTTCACTTCAGAATGGAGGAAATAAATGTGCCCCAATATTTTTCGAAAAACAGAATGTTTTAAAATGTCCTTATAGACTTTCTGTCATTCCAACGTTAAAAGATAATGTTATGTCATTGATAAGGAAAGGGTCTTTAAACATATCCGTTATATTACTTCTTAAAATTAAATTTCTGAGTGCTTCTGAATATCTTTAGAAAAAAGCAATCATATGTTTGGAATAGGAAAACGACTTCTTCTAAGTTTCAGTGACTGGCGTCATTATAATAAACTGTTCAATTTTCTAATTATCCTGAAGTGACAGTTGAACTATGTTGCCAGACAGTCCCAATCATTTTATTTTTGTTCCTTCTTCAAGTAGCTATTTCAATGAAATATTGTAATAAGATAATGAAATCCATTTCAAAACGTTTCTGCCGCAGGAAAGTTAAAACTGCACATTATAACTGCATTAGAACTTTGTTATATATGAGCAGAAATGTTTTCTATCGTCAAAAATTGAGGGTTTTTTTTTTTCTTTAATTTAAAAGCAAGCAATTTCAAACAATTAATTTTTCCATATGATCCAAAATAAATTTACGAACACTTTAAGTATAAATAATTTGTCCAAACAACAAATTTTCACATGCTCCATGGCATTTATGTTAAGTAAACAGGGAGTTTCTCTTTGTATGCGTTTGTTTTGTACACTGTATGCGTCTACGGCATGTTTGTCGAAAGTCTCCTGATTCGACATAGTAATTGTCCCGAATCTTATAGTCTAAGATCTGGCTGCAGTATTTCTACACCCATCGAGTATTAGCCCCACATATACACTGCTCGACATTGAAAATGCAACACCAAGAAGGAGTGGTCAGAAATTGATGAAATTTGGTAAGAAGACAGAGACAGCATGGAACAATGAGTGATATTTATTTCAAAATAAATAAGCAAAATTTAGAGCGAGGACGGCGTCGGCTCAGTAAGAAGTAGGACCACCGCGGACAGCGATGCACGAAGAAACACGTCTAGGCATGGAGTCAATAAGCCTGCGGATGATGTCCTGAGGGATGGCACTCCATTCCCTTTCAACCATTTGCCACAGTTCGTCCTCTGAACGAGGCAGTGGCAGGTTCTGCAAACGGCGTCCAATCACGTCCCACACATGTTCGATTGGTGACAAGTCAGGAGAGTATGGTGGCCAGGAAAGCATCTGTACACCTCGTAGAACATGTTGGCTGATTCGAGCACTGTGAGGCCGGGCGTTATCCTGTTGAAAAATTGCATTTGACAGACCCTGAAGGTAGGAGATTGCCACCGGCCGCAGTACATTATCTACATATCGTTGGGCCGTCATAGTGCCCCGAATACGAACTAGAGGTGATACGGAATTGTATGCAATAGCGCCCCAAAACATTATGCCACGTTGTGGCGCTGTGGGGCGTTCCACAGTTACTGCCGGATTCGATCTTTCTCCACGTTGACGCCACACACGTATGCGATGACTATCGTTGGACAAACAGAAGCGGGATTCATCTGAGAACACTACGGTTTGCCATTCTGCCATCCACGTCGCTCTGGTCCGGCACCATTCCAAACGTTGGAGTCTGTGCTGTGAGGTCAATGGCAGTCTTCTTAGCGGGCGCCGTGATTGCAGGTCAAGTGCAACCATTCGACGGGAAATGGTTCTGGTCGATACAGGAACATCCAGGGTACCTTGCACGTGCTGCAGAATCGACGTACAAGTGACTTGCGGGTCCGCCACAGCTTGTCGGTGAATCCGTCGATCCAAGCGGTCTGACGTCACTCTGGCTGCACCTGCACCCCTCAATGTGGCTACATTTCCTCTTTCCAACCATCTCCGACACAGCCGAAGCACAGTGCTTGCACCCATGTGGGTATCAGCTGCAATTTGACGTATGGACCAACCTCCCCTTCTCAGTCCGATCACCATACCCCTTGTAAAGTCGTCTATATGCTGGAAGTGTCTTCGTTGAGGACGGCGTGGCATTTCCTCCTATCACACGTATCCTTCGAGACAAAAACCAAATTTCTCCGATAATTAGTCTGGCAGAAAAACCAACATGAACATAGCCCACTTTTCAACTTCATTCTCTTATATCTTACTTCACGTGCGTCGGAGAGCTGCGCATTTCATATCATTTGCATAACTCAGTGACGTGCGTCTACGGTAAAATTTGCATGAATTTCTGACCACTCTTTCTTGGAGTTGCATTTTCAATGTCGAGCAGTGTATATCAAATAAAAGCTATCAAGAAGATAATGTATATCACGTTAGAATTTCAGAAATTTGAATAATGATATTTGTAAATATAAAATATCTTTCATACCATGTTCATGTACTTAACTATATTAATTAGTGATTATTTTCTTATTACTGAAATTCTTTCCCCAAAGCATCGGTGTTTTAGAAAAAACTCAAATTTTATGCGTTAAATCAAAGTCATTTAGAGCTAAATGTTCGTAATCCCAAAGTATTGACCATGAGGCGGAGTCCGCCTTCATATGTATAAAATCTCCATTTGGGTGGACACACTTCATTCACATACACTAGACAAACATTTACACCATAATCACATTATTGTCTGATCTTCTTAGGCAAAACCTTCCACGCAGTTACACATGCGTCAGGTCTACTCTGATCTTATCAAAATAGGGGTGATAGGTAAGATAACAATAAGGGGAAGAATAACAAAACGCATTTTGAGCCGTATCAAACAACGTGGAACAAAGTTAATTTCAAATACATGATTTAGTTGAATATGTCAAAAGGATATATCTGTACCTCAGAACCAGACTAACGTAAGTCCATTTTCGTCATTTTTCAGTAGAGGGGAAAAACGATGTATTCGACAATCGTTTTTCCCCTCTACCGAAAAATGACGAAAATAGACTTACGTTAGTCTGGTTCTGAGGTACAGATATATCAAATGCAAGTTTTAAATTGAAAACTCTGGAAATTGAAGGTGGCGCTGACGGCTTCCTTCTTCCATGTACATCACCTCAACCAATGGAGAATATGATTTAAAAAAATTTTGTATTTAGAGCACCCTAACACACAAGCACACACTTAACCCCATCACACTTAACTTCAAGTCACTCAAACGGACCTCATCATGTTTGTGTGTGTTGCAGTGTATTAATGCCTCTAAATGCAGAAGACTCAAGATATTTTTTCCGAATGAAATCAAAAAACATTTGTGTGTTTTTTAACATTTTTCTCTGATATTCGAATTCTCCAATAATTTTATGATTTCTCAGTTTAGTTCAACACCTTAATAGCTTTGAACTAGTGAATTTCGCCAATAATTTATGCCAATGTGAATTGGAAAAAAAGTTGAAGATAGAAGTTCAAGAAAGTAAAAAAAAAAAAAAAAAACTGCAATTACAATAAAACCTTGATTAACCACACTGGTTAGGATCAAAGCTCTACCAACGATTTGTCCTCATAAAATGTATTTATTTTGATATGCGTTTCTTTCTACGTTATTTATTTATTTACTCTTGAAAACGATTAAAAAGATTATTTTTAGGGAAAAAAGTGCATTAGCTGGATTGTTTAAAAGGTTCTACTACTCTATTTTCCCATTGTTTTTATTTTTTGCGTATTTATTTAATCTGAAGAGAGAAATAAATAACGTTGTATTTTTCTTCACATCTTCATATTAAAGTATGTTTGACACAATTAGCAGTCTTAGCTGTATAAGAGAACATTGTACATATGCCAAAAAGTCGATGTTGAATTACGAGAAAGTAGGCTAGTTTAGTTCTGGATGGAACTTCTATTTGTTGTTGCTGTTTCTGAAACCACTTAGGTGCTCGAGCACGAGTAGATATATCTAACCGATTTACGGCAGAATAGGTACGGCTTCCGTGTTTACGAGCACCATTAAGGTGGGAGTCCTATTTAGGTCAACACATATGCTATAAGACCCCTTTATAAGGCAGGCAGCCATTCATAACACAAACATTCATGCAGAGAAAGGGCAAGTACAGAAGAGAAAAGAAGTAAATCTATGTCCGAGCCGGGATTCAAACCCGTTGCTTCCTCATCCCGGTCAACCTCCTCTGACCACCAGACAAGATGGCCGGAGGATGGCACTTCTTGTCCTTGTTATGATCGTTCCCCGTAAAGGAAATAATTAATATTAAAAAATAAAAAACTCTTGCAAATTAGAAACATTGTTAGCAAAAAGTTATCTTGCCAAAATCCATAAAAATGAGAGAAGAAATAAGTAATGCGGAGCAAAACTAGATTTTCCAAGTAAAGGTAAATTATAGTACAACAAATGCATTCATGAGTGCTTAAAATAGCCATCGAACTGAAAATGGGAAACTTTCAAATCTGTACCACAATCAATTCGAACTGACTCCCAAAGCACTAAGCAGAAACAAAATAAACTACAAAATTAAGTTTTTATTGTTTCGAATGTTTTAAGGCAATTGCAGTGTCAATCGTAATGTAGCAATCATATTGTGCTTTAGCTATTTTATTACAAATAATGTACCTTTTGAAAGAGTCATCTAAAATGCTTTACTTTAAACTTTTTTAATATTAATGTTAACGGTTTTTATTGAAATATTTATCTCGTCGGCCTTTAAAGCATCTGCCACACCCATTCGAATGCGAATTTAACACTTTAGTAAGTGACACTGCCTTGGTATGGGCTCTTTCAATTGTGAACATTCTTTTATTAATTTTTCAGTTTGTTGATTTGCTTCCTTATTTTGATACTTTTTTCTTAGGGCCATGCTCCACATTGACGTAAAGCAGAAAAATAAAGCAGAAGCCTAAAATGGATTCAATAGTGTTCCTATGGAAAGTACCCGGATTTTCGGTTTCTGCCTTCATTTTCGGTCGCGTTTTACGCTGATGTGGAGCATGGCCCTTACTGTACACACATGTTCAAACATTTATACACTGTAAAAATGAATGTTTTTACAGTACAATACAGCTAATTTTATGGTAATAAATTGTACAATTGCCAATTTTACAGTAATAAACTGCAGAATTGCTAATTTTAGTTTAATACCGTGTCATTTTACAGTTTTAAATTGGAACCTCTGCTGCCAGTGTTATACTGTTGTTTTTAAGGTATAATACAGCTAAATTTTACGGCAATAAACTAAAATTTTTAGCTTTACACTAAGAAACTTTAAAATTGCTAGTTTTACAGAGTATTTACAGTGCATTTACAGAGAGAGAGAGAGAGTCATTACTGTTTATTTTACAGTTTTAAATTGAAACCTCGGCTGCAAGTTTTATACTGAAAAAACAATAGTTCATTTTTTGCAGTGTAGATTTTCCTATTTCCTAAATGATTTTTTAAATCCATATCAAAATTAAATAAACTAAAAATATGGAAGTGGCACAAAGTAAATAGGAATGGCTCTAGGTTGCTCTGAATGATGAAACTGATTTTATAGCTAAAAAAGTTCACAGAAGATTTTGAAAGGAAAATTTCAATTTGCTTAAAAAGTGACATAAATTTCTTTCTACCATAGCAAATTACATTAAAAGACGGCATCATATCTAACAAAACACGTAGTTTTTCTCATTAAAACCGGTTTTGAGACATTGCCACCTTGATATAGACCGTAATCATTGATAGAATAACTAAAACCTACATAAGGAAATAGCACACTAATCAAAGAGTTGCGTGTTTCAATCATAAATATAATCTTAGCTATATATCGATGATTTGATTTACTTTGAAATGCTACAACTAGAGTAAAACAATCATGATGTTACGCTTACTCTGATTGGGTTTTTCAGACTAAATTAGTAGTGTTTAGTTAAAGTTTGAAACAATTTTAGTATGAATTTTTAATAATGTGTGACTATTGTTTATATCCTTTAAACAACCTTGCACCAGAAATGTACACTAAATTTTCAAGCTTTGTGACAAGAAAGCATTAATCGATAACTATTACATTTTCTTTAAACTTTGGAGTTGTGACTTTATAGTAGTCGGTAAACAGTATTATTAAATGGCGTTTTACGTTGAGAATGGCGAACTCCTGAAGCCATATTTTCTAAAGGCATTTACAAGAGTGAGGCTGGTACATTATTTCTTTCTCTAAGAGATAAACGAAATAACAACTTTGTTGAGACATATCATAGAAAGACTGTGTCATAAGTTATGTTTAGCTGTAATAATAACTTTGCTCAAAATACCAATGTTTTGGGAAAAGAGTAACAAATTGCTTTCATTTTGATGAAACTACTGGTTTACAATGCCAAAAACAATTTTAAGTCATACGCAAAGCTAAATACTGATGCATGTGGTCAAGGGTAATTAAACTCGGACATTAATTGCTTAAAGGAAACATGAAAAAACCTCACACAATTAAGTCATCGAAAAAGATTATAAAGACGAACTTTAAAGAAAATAATGACATTGACATCTACAAACCAGTTAAATGTATGTTTCTTCTTTTAGGCATAAACATATTTTTATCCACACACAAATCATGGCAATGTGTTATTCCCAAACTGTATTATGGCATTATTTTCATCGGACTTCTGACTCTATGCTCCGCAGCTATTTCTGTTCAATCTAGTCATGATTTCGAACGTGTGCCTTTTATTTTTACGATGTTTGTTGGTTATTTTATTCGTTTTCATGTACAAAGAAAACAAAGAGTCATGGCTAAGTTGCTACATGTCCTTAACAACATGCTTCTTTACAAGGCGAACCAGAACATGAAAATTATTGGTAAACGTATTCTTATAATAAGTCTCGTTTCTATTGCAATAGTGGTCATGGAACTGTTCTTATGTGTCGCGTACTCACTGAATGGTGGCTTTTTATATGTGATGGGAAAATACTTTCCCATTTGGTTTTATGTCATTGACTTAGAAACGGGTACATTAACTTTGAAATTAATTTCAGTACTATTTTTCATATCTTCATATTTATCGATGACGATTCCTTATAGTTTATCTGCAATACTTTATTCGATTATGGCTTGGAATTTAAAAGAGTTAAAGAGTTTGGACAAAATTTGAAACTCTCACGATCCATTTCCGCAAATCAGCTGGTTTACTACGGAAAATTATCGCACTTAATCAATCGCACCGATAAGCACACAAATAAGTTAAGTTTTCTTTAGTTGTTCTCATTTCTGCTTATCTGTACTTCAGCCTAGTTTACATGTTGACAATTGGATTCTCATGTGGACTGAAAGATTTTGTATCCTTGTTCTCAGCCATATGTAACATGAGCATGTTGTACTCCATGCTTTATTTTGCTTCAGAGATTCCGGAATGGAATGAAAAGATATTTGACATTGTTCACATGAAACCACATGATGTGGAGTCGAGTGACAAAAAAGGATTTTTTCTCATGAAATGCCAGCGTAAAGCAGCACTAACAGTGGGTGGAAGCATTTCTATCAAAAAAGGCTTATTTCTGTCTCTTTTGGGTACCATGATGACCTATAGTTTATTGGTTAAAAACTTTTTCTTCGACTCGGGAATCAAAATTTAAGCACAAGCTATTAATTTTTCTGACTCTTCAAAGTTTCTTCTTTTTGCTGTGACAGTATAAAGAACATTTGGTATAAATTTTATCCAAGTCAAAAACATCGGCTCATCACACTTTAAAGGCAGTAGCGTACCGAGGGGGTCCACCGCCGGCGGCGAACTTAAGAAATTGCGCCCCCTACTTTATAGTAGTCTTGATAAGAAGTCACAGGAGGTCACTGTGACCTTCCAAAACAGTTTCTTATTCATAAAATTTGTCCAATGTTCATTCTCATTAGATTTTATCTTTTCCTATAACTCTTATTCTTGCGAGTTTTTTTCTTTAATATTTTTCAATAAGAATAAAAAATATTTCTTTTTGTTAACTTTTTTATCGGTCAAAATGCCGCCCCTGCCTGCTGAGCCCAGGGCAAAGGCCACTCCTGCCAACCCTAGCTACGCCACTGCTTAAGAGTTCACTAAAAATTGCCCTAAATGCAATTAAAGTTTGTTTTATAAAATTTTAGAAGATTTCTAATTTATTGAAGTACAGCAAAATCGTTTTCTCTCTAGCGGTCTAAAGTAAGTGAAATAGGGGGAAATATTTTCTTCACTCCAAAATGAAACCCGGAAGCATTCCCTGATATGTTTCGAAAAACTGATATGATGAAAAATGTTCTTCAGACTTTCTCTCGTTCCAACGTCCAAAGAACAAGTAATGTCATTTTGGAAAAAGAGTCCTCAAACATATTAGTAATCTTTTCTCCTAAAATTAAATTTTCGAGGGCATCTAAATATCTTGAGAAAGCAATCATCTTCTGGCAAAATGATAATGACGTATTCACAGAGTCTTTGTGATGAGCATCGTTACAACAAATGTCTAATATTCCCACTGCATTTAAATGATGTTTGAATTATATATTGATATTACAGTCGGGGAGGGGGGAGGGCAATATTATTAGTAGTTATTTTAATTATCTTAAAGAAATGGTACATAGGAGTAATTAAATCATTTTCGAAACATTTCTTTTGCAGTATATTTTTAAAATAGTGTGCGGCTGAGAAAGGTCTTTAAAATTATGAATATTAAAAAAAAAGTACAAACAGGTAAAGTGAAGCACAGTTGGCTGAATAAGAGGGCTTTAGGTATTAGTCGACCGAATTAAGAAAAAAAAATTACCTTTAATATTTTTCTACGAATATAATCAAAAAAATTTCCTTTTGTTTAATATTTTTTTACGTCGCAATGCCTCCCCATACCCCTCGCTGATGCGCCCCTGGCAAGAGTCACTCCCGCCAACCCCTAGTTACGCCATTGTCTGCCAATACTGGTGACTGAGACCTGCTTTTTATTTCTTTTAACACTAGGAGTTAAGTTGTTTAAATTGTAAAGTAATTTTTTAACTGGAAAATTTGAAGGCGCGTTTTGAAATGAAAATTTTAATCTGCATAATTGCGCAAGTTAATTTATTTCTACAATTGTAAACTTTTTCTTAAGAGAGCATTCTAATGATGAAAAGCACGTAATTTCCTTTGTAATAAAACGGATTTTGAAATAATTGTCTTTTTGTTGTAGACCACAATCATTGATTTCATTTACGTAGCCTATCTTCCAGAATGAAAAAATAGCCAAAAAAGTGCGTAATGACGCAACAAATGTAATTTTTACAGTATTGCCAACACTTATTTAGAAAACATTATTTTACGTTTTTACATTATTTTACGTTTAGAACATCAATATCATGCAAATCTAAGTTCAGTTAAAATATTCAGAAGATATAATTCCCTTTTCCCTTTGAGACAAGCTAAATTACCACTTTGAGGACACATATCGCAGCTAATCAATATTACTAACTATATTCGGAGGTAATGAATAGTTAACTCCACATATTGATGTCTTGAATAAAGGTTTACAAAGATATTACTTCGTGATGAAACTTCTGGTTCATAAGCCAAGCGCAATTTAAGACTTACGTAAAGTTCAATAGTGAAGCATACGGGTCTAGCATAATATCACTCAGAGATTTAAGGCTCAAACGAAACATGAAAATACATCATGCAGTTATACTATCGAAGAAACACGTCAAGGTAAATGTGAAAAAAAGCAACGATATCGATATCTACAAACCTGTAAAATGCATGTTTCTTATTTTGGGCATAAATATATTCTCACCCACTCACAACTCATGGAAAAAAATGAAATACATTGTTCCAAAACTGTATTATGGCATTATTTTCATCGAAATGTTAAATTTGTTTTCCGTTGCTACTTCATTTCGATTTGGTCATGATGTGGAACGTATGCCTTTGATTTTCACGATGATTGTAGGGTATTTAGTTCGTTTTCAGGTGCAGAGAAAACGAAAAGTTATTGCTGACTTAGTGCATGTCCTCAATAATAAACTTCTTAAGCAAGCAAATCATAACATGAAAATCAATGATAAACGCATCAAGTCATTATGCCTCATTTTCGTTGCAATAGTTACTATCCAACTCTTGCTTACTGTCGCGTACTCACTGAATGGAGGCTTTTTAGTTATAATAAAAAAATTCTTTCCAATATGGCTGGACCTATTTGACTTAAAAAATGATTCATCAATTTTAAAACTAATTATTGTAACTCTGTTCGTATTTACTTATTTAACTATAAAAATTCCTTCTAGCTTATCTGCAATTCTTTATTCAATTATGTCTTGGAATTTGAAAGAGTTAGTAAAAGATTTCGGAAGAAATTTAAAACTCTCTTCATTTGTCTCAACAAATCATCTGGTCCGCTACGAGGAATTATCTAACATCATCAACAGAACTGATAAGCAAACAAACAAGTTGAATTTTCTTCTAGTGGTTCTCAATTCTGGTAATCTGTATTTTAGCCTAATTTATATTTTGACTTTTGGATTCTCATGCCAGATGAAAGATTTAGTATTCCTGTTATCATCCATATACAACTTGGGCATGCTATACTCCATGCTTTATTTTGCTTCAAGTATTCCGGAATGGAATGAAAAGATATTTGACATTGCTTACATGAAACCACATGCTGTGGAGTCGAGTGACCAAAAAGGATTTTTTCTCATGAAGTGCCAGCGCAAAGCAGCCCTAACAGTGGGCGGAATCATTTCAATCAGAAAAGGTTTATTCCTATCCCTTTTAGGTACGATTATGACTTACAGTTTGTTAATTAAAAACTTTTTTTCTGAATCGGCAATCAAACTTTAAACAAATTCTATTATTTTCGCGAAACCCTATAAAACTTTAAACTTCAGTATTTTGAAAATGATTGAAAAAGTTATCTAAGGTTTATTTATAAAAGGTGCTGTATGAAAAAACACCTTTGATAAGCAATGTATATGATATTATTTCCTTTTTTTTAATGCGTTATTACTCAGACTCAAATTTGCGTGAACTAAAATACTTTTCAAATTTTCCTTTTTTATGAACATAGAAAAGCTGAGGCTAGTTATTAAATGAAATACTTTTAAGAAATTGAAAATAAAGAAATAAAATGAAAGATCTAAATGACGTAAACATGAGAGTAAAGCAAAAATTTAATTTCAGAAAAGGAATTCCATTTATTTTTAATAATTGATTTTATTCTCGAGCTCATTCAATTAAAATCGCTTGGCCCAATGAGTGGAATAGAGAACATCCTTGAAAAAAATCGAGTTAAAACTGCTTATAACTCGGTCAAACTACAGTGGGACAGATGGACGACAAAAATTATTTTATGCAAAAAATTTCACTCTTTCGATAACTATAAAATGTTCATATGAGCATGCATTTTTCCATTGCCACAGTAAAAAAAATCTTTGAACATTTTGCCTTAAGTTGAAGTAAAGAAGTTTACCTATCGAACAGTTTTCAAATCGGTCTCCAAACCTTTTCTCTACTTAAAGAAAAACTGAAATTTTTAGCGAAGTTTGACCTGGTAGTTCTCGAGTTTTGCTCACAGAAACATAAGCTTTTTGGAGTCTTCGTTTTATGCAATCTATAGACTTTTCTAACCCGAACTCCAAGCTTTCCCAGTCGCAAAAGAGACTAACTGCGAAATTTTCAGCGAAGTCTGCAGGGAAGTTTGAAAAAGTGTACTACTTTTCAAACCCTTTTGGGGATTTCATTTTACTCTATGAATAGGCATAACACAACAAAAAATGTTTCTGAATTTGGAATCTTGCTTTGGTGAGGCGAGATTAGAGGACGGACAAACAAAAAATTAAAAAAAAAAAAACATAATATAATTTGGAAAATATTAAAATGGCTATTAACTTGCGTGTTGTTACTTTTTAAACACAAATCCACTCTTAAGCTTCACTAAAAAGTTTTGAAAAATACTGTAAAGTCTTTTTTTTTTCTTTTTTGACAGCGGTAGACTCTAATTTTATGAGAAAGCAGAAATTCAGTTTTCTAAAAAGAGAGTAGAATAACTCTTTGTAGCATATTTACCACTCAGTATCTTACAATAATAATATAAATGACATTGAGGAAAATATATATCTAGGCATTGACTGATGAAAACTTGTGAATAATAACTCGTCATACTGCTATAAGATTAAATTTATCGAATTCATCCGTTAATGGTTATGTGTATCGCGTTGGATCAATTTCAAAACTCCACATGCTATTACTTTTGAATTGCTACATAAAATCATGAAAATTACATTTGGCAGAGAGATGATAAAATGAAACCCACTATAAATGATTTGAATATTTGAAAAAAATAGGACAATTTCAATGTTTCACGGAACTTCAAACTAATCTATAACAACTTACAAAAAAACGTTTTCCTTGGAAAATAGCAAAATCAAGGCAGAGTGAATAATATTTAATTTGGAGTAGAGGTTTTTGGAACTACATTTCTATCAAATGCAGCAATTGATTAATATCATACTTTTTTTTCACGTCAGGGCTTACCCTGCCTACCACAACACGTGGTTTTACCGTTTGGATGGGGCCCTGAAGAGCTCTCTGTTCCCTTGATACAGACTAGCAGATGAGCAAACCCCTGGTATGGTAACCCTGACGTATTGATTTTCTTGGAGGACTTTGTGACCATGAGCATTTTTAATATCCCCCAGTCACAATTAGTGAAGCCAAAGGATCTTTGATCGGCTTGAATCGAACCCGGGACCCTTCGGTTATGAGTCCAACGCCTTGCCGATTGGGTCACCAGGTCCCCTATTAATATAATATTATAGAAACGGGGGAAAAGCGAGAACAGTCCAAATAATCCTGCGCACTAACAACAGACAGAAGACACACACACAAATATGAAATTAAAATCACACTTATTTAAGCGTGACTGATATCTTATAAAAGCAAAACATCAGTTTCCAAATCTTCATGCTTGTAAAAAGTGTACGATTGCACTAGACAAATACTGGAATGAATATTAGATGATAAAACTGAAGGAGGAATACCATTTTCATTTTCAGGTAAAATGAGAGGATTTAAGACAGATGAAGTGTGGAAATCTTCCTGCTTGTAAAAAGTGTAGGACTGCACTAAACAACTACTGGAATGAATACTAGATGATAAAACTGAATTAGAAATCTCATTTTCTTTTTCATGAAAAATGAGAAGATTTAAGACAAATAAAGTGTGGAAAGAATGTTCAAAAATATATACTTATAAAACTATTAGTATTGATATTTACAGACCCCTGAAATATGTGTTTCTTTTATTCGGTATAGATATTTTTCCCCCATCAAGCAATTCATGGAAAAAGATGAGAAACATTATTCCGAAAGTATACTATGCAATTATTTTCCTGGGAATCGTAGGATTTTTTTCTGTTGTTGCTTCGTTTTCACCTGGGAAGATCCGAAATAACTTGCCCTATGTATTCACTATGGTAGTTGGTTTTTTCATTCGTTTTAATCTTCTGAGAAATCGAACAACCATTGCTAACATGACATATGACCTCAATAGCAAGCTGAATATTCACTGTTTTCGAAAGACGAAAAAAATCGTTGCTAAACGTATAGAATTAATATGTGTACTATGGCTTTCTCTATTTATTTTTCATCTATGCTTTTGCACCCATTTCGTACTCAATGGTGGGTATTTACTTATAGTAAACAAGTACTATCCAGTATGGCTGAACGTCCTAGACCCGAAGAGAGATACTTTAGTGTTAAAATGGTGGTCAATAATATTTTGTATCACTGCATTTTTTATCCGAGTATCTCCTTACAGCCTCTTTGGAATTCTTTATTCTTTGATGTCATGGAATTTGAAAGTGTTAATGAAAAATTTTGTACGAAGCATAAAGCAGTCCTCAGTCGTTGCAACAACTCAGATTGTTTATTATGAGGAACTGTCTAATCTAATTTACCGAACTGATAAGCATACTAGACGACTGACTTTTCTTACGGTGATTCTCATTTCTGGTAATGTATATTTTACCGTCATGGAAACTCTGAATGCGGGACTTTCCTTCAGAAGAAATAGGGTAATATTTCAGTTATCAACTGTGACTATGCTAACGGTTTTGTTCTGCATGACTTATTTTGCTTCAGGAATTCCAGAATGGAATGCAAAAATGTTTAACATAGCGTACACAAAAACAAACACAATGAAATCTTGTGACCAAAAAGTGATTTTTCTTATGAAATGCCAGTCTAAGGCCTATTTAACAATTGGGGGAATAGTTCCAATCAAAAAAGGCGTATTCTTGTCTCTTTTAGGCACGGTAGCGACATACAGCCTGCTCATTCAAAACTTATTTTCAAAATAGCAATACTTATTCACACCGATGTTAAAAAGAAAAATTTAAAGAAGGAATACATTTTAAGTAGCAACCCGGTATGCCAGGTGGAGACACGTTATGTGCAAAGTGGCCTGCGAAAAACTTAGTCATAAAATCACCCTACCGAAAGCTCTAATTCTATTCTTACTCTGTTGTTAAGACAGATAGTAGATGTATTACAGAACACTTGCCATTTAGCGCTAATGCACTCAAGAAGCACTAACTGATCAACTTAAACTTCCTTCTCGTACATGGGCGATTCTTTGTAAACTCGTCATTTTTCATACGAAATCTGTCCGGGCATGGTTTTTTGAAATGTTCGTATAATTGTAAAAATATTACTCAGAAAATGAATCTATTACTTTAGTTTGAAAGAGGGTTAATTGAAGCTTGTGTTTTTCTGATAAATTGTGATAGGGGGTAAGTCCCCCGCCTGGTTATAACTAGGCGGGGGGCTGTGCCAGGTGACTGTGTTTTTGCTCTTTGTTTCGTAATATCTGCAAAACTATTGGAACATAATTAGTTACGAGATTACCTATAAATTTAGGCACAAATCGTGGACATAATAACTAATATGATTCATAATTAAACTAATTGACATTAATAAAATCACTTCCCAGAGGACTGTTTTCGCGACGACCCTGATACATACTTTCATCACAAATGTGGTTCTCAAACTAAACAAAGTATCGTTTCAACTCCGTTCTCAGCAGTTTCCGCAAATTCACATTGATTGCTTTAAACTTCATGTCAAAAAACTTTTGCAAGAGTAACAGATTTTTTCTATTGGAGCTTTGAATTTGTGGCAGGGGACTGTTTGAAAAATCTCCGGACAGAATTTACATGACAATTTTAAGTTTTAGAAATACGTAATTAGACCTTATATCATGAAAAAAATGTAGCTTCATTATTCCATTTTTGGATATTAATTGCCAAATTTATGTAGTGTTGATAGGATTTTTGGAATATTACCTTGAAGTAACAATACGATTGGGACAGGGGACTGTGTTTTTAGCCCTTAGATAATTTCTAGAAAAAAAAGTTAAATTGTTATCGCTCCAAATACAATTGGGCCACAGAGTATTAATGCTTTACTTGTATTAAGCGTGATAATTACTTTATTACACTTTATTATTTTTGAAATACTCGGCCCGGACAGCAAATTACCAGTTTACAGAGAATCGCCCACATATTACATACAGGCAGAACATCTGTTTAGCGAGACGTTCAGCACGGTTCGAGTGAGATGTTCGATTTCAGTTCAAACGGTATCATTTTTGCTACCTCTCGTACCATGTTACGAACAGTAGCAAAGAACTTTTCGATTTTAAAATGCAAAAAATAAGATGCGTATAGCATAGTGCCCCCTTACTTCAGCCAATGGGGAGGATTTACCATGACGCAATTGCGAGGGATCCTCAAGGCTATAATGGCTTCAAAGGAGATAAAAAATACACATGACAAAGGATTTACGTTGTTCTGTGACAGACAAATGGGCCCCAAAAATGCAATGCATCAGTTCCCCCCCCCCCCCCAAACCTGAAAATCTGTCACTCATTACAAATCGCAAAAAGAAAAAATAAGGATCAGTTCAGACATAATTTTCGTGTAATATTGATTTATTACCTGTTGATATGTAAACGGGACATATCGAAAAATCGTTTCCCCACTTTAAGCCAGTTGTATCATATTTATTTTCTTAAACTGCGCTACTCTTTAGCCGTAACCCCGTGACATAAGGTATAGCTACGAACTTCACAGTGATTCGCTTGAAACAAGTTGCCCCCCCCCACCACCCCTGTTCCACTAAGTAGTCACAAGATTGTCCAGATCCGAGGAGAGGAGGAAACTTTAAAGACACTGATAATTGTATGAAACAAAACTAGTTTTTAAATTAGAAAAACTGATCTGATAGTAATGTGCTGTATTCTCAAGGAAATTTTTTTTTCTTTTCTGGTGGTTTAATAAAGTAATATTTTTTCAGAACTCTCTTTAGAAATATTATTTTTTTAATAGGGTAGACCGACCAGTGAATGAATAACTCGTATTTTTTTAAACTAAGTTTTCAAAACATTTTTCTTAGATGAGTCGAGTGTAGTAATTTCTACGCATTTACAGAAAGGAAATGACTAGAAAAAGCTGTGCTCGCGCGCGCGCGGTCCCTCGTAGGAGTGTTCATTCACTGGGTTCGGACACTTTTTTTTCCGTTCCCCCCCTCCCCCCTCATAAAACTTGAAAATTTGCTTAAGTGTTCATTCGGTCTACCCTTTGTAGTTTAAGCGATTTAGACCTCGTGCAGATGCTATTTTCAGTATATTACTAGAAAATTTTGAGAAATTATAGTCAGTCAAAAGTTGGAAATAATCAGACCTTCCCTGATGGCATTGGTGAAATCAAGGAGTCAAATATGATTAAAATTCTTGGTGGGTTAACATTTGCCTAATAATTTGCATTTTATTTCTAAAAAGCCAATTTGTCTAAAAGGACTAACGGTGTTGAGCATTTTGAACTATGAGTGTTAATTACGATGGTTTTACATTTTTTTTTTAACTATGACCACTTTGCATCACCTCACATCATAAGTACATATATGCAGAAGAACATGTCACAGGACTATTTAAATTAATTTTTTAACCTAAAATTCAGTGAAATGTGTTTTTTATTAATGCGATATAAAATACATGTAAAAAAGTTGAAGTTTTCAAAGAAACTCTTCTATTTATTACCCACCTTAGCTGAAAAACCTGGGTTTTATGAACACTTTACCCCAGCAGACCCTATTTATTATGTTAGAGGATATCGCATTGCCAGGGAAACCACAAGCATTGAGATAATTTCAGGGGAATGGAGTTATCAAATTAATGTTTCTCACGCAATGAGAGTTCAAATCAACCGTCATTACGTGAGTAAACTGAATTGAATATCCTCAAAAGTCAACAGAATATACGCCGTGAATGAAGCTCTATCACGCATAATTTATAAAAAGTTACTTAAGGACATGTTTCGCCTTTTTTTCCGAGAAGAGAAAAAATCTTCTTGGAGGATTAGAATACTTCAGAAAACGTAGAAGCTTAAATTGCTTAAATAAACATGCAACAGATGGGAAATTGATAACGATGGTAGCTTTTTTGTTAATTAAGCCAATGCTAGTAATTTATGCTTGGAGCTTTCAAGAAACAGCCTTAAGATATTATTCAGAATTTTTTTTGGTTATTTCAAATCGTAACGGGTAGTTTCGCTTTTGACGTAATTTACTATAGATGTTTCGTTTTGAGTTAAATATCTTACAGCAGTTTTTATTTTCAACTATAAAATGACAACTAGAAGTTACATGATCCAGTTTTTCCTGTAAAGTAGTACTCATTTTCGCACAGTATGCTGAAGTACCTTTTTTAGCTCAATGGACTCGCTACAAATAATAAGAGCAACAACAGTTAGCATCAGTTGTATTTTTGAAGGAAATATTTCACAATGATTCTGATAATTGGACTGCTTTATAACTATATAAGTTAAGCTTAGATCGCAGTGGTTGACTTGTTAACCCCAAAGACCCCCCCCCCTTTTAAAAAAAAGCTAAGCCATTTTATCATGATGCTGCTAGTTTAATGAACGAAAACACAAATCAACTTTCCCCCAATGAGAACTCATTTAGTTCTACACGAGGTATTTTTATTTAGGAGTGGGATGTTTTTGTGGTTAAAGAAAGGAAATTCATTAAAAGTTTTAGTCAATTGAAATAATTGACTTTGAGCCCTACACTTTGTGGTGGGGTGCTGTATTCCTTGTACTTAAACAAAGACGCATTATACTTTTCCTTGTAATAGGAAACTATTAACTAATAAGACATTGCCAAATAGCTTATTACGGACACTCTCAACATTTATTGAAGTTTGGGGAAAGGAATTTTGGGATTTCTTTTCAACTCAGGAAGGGTTTACAGCGATAAAAGCATAAAGGGAATAATCTCGGTACACAGGAAAAACGAAAAATATGAGAGTGTTAAAGAAGAACTTCATACGGTATTCAAATGAAATTACTATTTTGATTCTATTAATTGTAAATAATAACATTGCACGTGAACTTATAAGTAAGTGCGATATAATACTTTTAATATTATACTTTTTAACAATAAAATAACTTTCATCTCATTAAAACAATAAAATCAGGTAGCTAAAAATTCTCTTGTGACACCATCTATGTTAGTAAAAGTTAAATATCAATAAACGTCTTAAAAACCATATTCAATAAAATTTATAAAACTGTGTACAAATTTAACAATAGTGTGTCATCTATTATGTGCACACCATGTTTTACCCAACCAATGAAGATTACTTTCATGAAGTTACAAAAAAGTAAGTTACTATGCTTAAAACTTAATATAGAAGACTAAGTTTACCCTAGATTTGCCTTTAGAGGAAAAGAGCCTATTTTAATGAGATTTAGATGAAAAAGTATCATAAACACTAATGATGTAACTGGATACATGGAGGTTATAAGAACAAAAATACTTATCTGATTTTCGTGGATCGAAGATCTTTTCCAAGAACAATGTGAAATTATCTGAAGGAAATATAATTCGAAAAAAGAAGGCTGAATTAAGCTTCACTTCTGCTGTGTTAAATAAGGCAGTTTCTTTATCTAGGAAAATTTTAATCTAGTTACTTCTTTGAAAACAGAGAGAATTGAACATGTAAGTAAGCTAACCACCGTTCCTTTTTAATTTCCCTGCCCGAGTGCTGATTGTTCGCAAAACAAAGACATCTCAGGATCTGTCTGAAAAGTGTTGAAGGTATTTCATGCAGGCATATTGTGGACAACTTTTGTGTTTAAAATGAAGGGTAAAATGAACTAAAATTGCTTTTTTGTGTAAATAATTAATAATTTAAAAAGGTGTCGTTTTAACTCACTTTTTGCCCCAACTAAACATTACCTATTAATCCGGATTATTTCTCCAATTCACGCTTTTTAAAACAGGTATTTGGGACAGTCTTAAGAAAACATCTTTCCATTTTTCACTTGGGCCTTCTTTGTTTTAATATAAAGTAAGATGAAACCTCAGAGAACAACTGCTTGGAACTTCATCTAAAAGATTAATCTAAATTGAAAAGAGGTTAAACTGAAATTTAAATGCGGAACAAACTTTCATCTAAAGACTTTTCTTCTCATTATGGCTTTTAAATGTGAAATTTGAGTTAATGATTTTGAGTGTATGATTTATTTGTGCATAAAATCTTAGTATTTTTTTTATATAACTTTCAAGGAAAAAATGTTTTTAGAAGTTTTTCAGTGTTTAAGTGTAGTATAAGTGCAAAAGTAATTATCTTCACTTTTTTCGCTTTCGCAAATCCGTTTTCTTTTCCTTTTTCCCCCGGTATTTTTGTTTCACTACTTTGATAGGCCAACAACCTGAGACAGTCAAAGAATTTCGAAACGAATCCCCTAAATCAGTGGTTCTCAACGGGGGCGATACCGTCCCCGGTGGGCGGTGGGAAGATGTTGAGGGGCGGTGAACATATTTTGGGCGGCAGGGGGGCGGTGGACAGATTTTGGGCGGTAAGGGGGCGGTGAGTATATTTTCAAATGTACTTGTGAGAACATGTTTTATGCTGGGGTGTCAGGAAACAGTCATCTCTTCTATCCCCTAATTATAGCTTAAAAATTTTATTTCTGCGGATATCTCCTAAACCCTGCTCTTTCTCCTAACGTCATGAACGATAGCCTAAAATTTGTCAATAGCACGAAATTTGAGAGCCACCTATCTTGACCGACTTTTTGTGTCGTTTGAGATTCCCCCCTAACAACATCAAAGGTAGGTTACAAACGCGTTTTTCGCGGTGCAACTCCCGAACCTTGATTATTCACTATTCATCAATAAAAATAACTTAAATTTTGCGTTTTTTATACTTTCGGAGAACGTTAGATGGAGCTCTGACTCCCTAACATTACTAAACTTAACCTTTAAATAACTTCAATTATGAAAAATCTTTATAAGAGACCTCTTTCTCCCTAGTTTATGTTACCAAAAATTGTCTAAAATTACGTCAATTTTATATGTTTCACAGGGTTACATGTTTCACAGCGTCAATTTTATATGTTTCACAGGGTATTTCACAGGGTATTTCACAGTTCACAATCTGAATTTAAGTGTCAACCACCATGAAGCATAAAACTAAAGAAACCGCATTTTTAAGACTTCGTTTTCAGAACAAATTTCGGGGGGTATACCCCGATACTTTACCTCCGTCTTTACTCTGATATCGCCAAAGGCATACTTATAGCTTTTGTTATCTTATCTAACCTTCAAAGCAATAAATTAATCAAAAGAATTTCTTTGAATTGAACTTATCTCTTGATTTTTAAATTCAACTTATACCAGTTTTTTTTTAATTAAAACTTAGTTTATAGTCTTTATGATAGGTACGGGCTATAGTTTCAAGTCCTTGTCCCTCCTGGGAAAAATTAGGAGGAACGTCTGTTAGCCTTTCCGTAGTAAAATCCTATATCCGTACGTAATAAATAGGGAATGCGTATTGCATGGTTGCAAGTATTAGTAAATAACAAAAATGTTGAAAAAACGATGTATTTTTATTTCAAAACGTGTTGTTCTTATTTACCTAAAAAATGGTTCACTCATTTAATGGACCCATTCTAGGCACTTGGTTTTTACTGACACAGCTTTAAAGAGGGGGGAAAATGCCCGCTTTTTCGAAAAATTATCTTAAAGAAAAATAAAAACTAGTTGTCGTAGCCGTCACGAAACTTTCTTTTATATCTATCTTATGAATTCTGGTTAAAAAATAAAATACGTACTCGCCCGAATAATTGGAGACAGCTCCAATTTCCCAATTATCGTAATACCCCTGCAAATGCAGAATCAATGAGCGAAATTGGAAATCATTGCAAAAGCCTTGTTTAGATTATTTGCAAACATTTTATTTGTTAGTAAAAAGAAATTGGCAACAGTTAAAAATTTCAAATCATTGAAAGTTTTCAGATGTTTTGATTATCAAATAGCGTGAAAGCGATTTTTTAATGAATTAATTTTTCACATTGTTGACTAAGCGCAAAAATCACCCCACCCTCCCCCTGGGGCGATTGGTGCTAAAATTTAATCGATGCTTGCTTCCATATTGGGTTAGTGTTATTCCAAATTTCATTCAAATCGCAGCAATATTTTCCGAGATACAGTAAGTGCAATGACAAAATAAGCACTTTTGATTACTCCACCCGCCTTTGAGGTATTGACACACAAATTGAATCAGCACCTGTACTCAGTAGGGTCTACCTATGGACCAATTTTCATTTGATTCCGGCGGTTACATCCTGAGATATAGCAATCACCCCCGCGCAGAACACGTGCGATTGCTCCACTCCTCTTCGAGATATTGACACACAAATTGAATCAGCATCTGTACTCAGTAGGGTCTACCTATGGACCAATTTTCGTTTGATTCCGCCGATTACTTCCTGAGATATAGCAATCTCCCACGTGCAGAACACGTCCGATTGCTCCACCCCCCTTGGAGGAATTCTCTAAAAAAAGTCAGGTGCCCCAGTTCACATAGTGGTACATATGTGCAAAAATTTTTGCTCGATTTCATGCAGTAGTTTTTGCTCTAGCGCGGCCACAAAAAATGGTCACACACAGACTCACACACACACACATATACAGACATTTTCCAAAAATGATCGAAATGGACTCAGCGCACCTCAAAACGTGCAAATCCGTCAAAATTCGACATTCGAAAATTTTCACGAATCCAATACTTTCTTCTATATATTAGATAGAAGAAAGTAAAAAGCATAAGTTTTTAACTTTATAGTCATTTTTCAACTATCTGTTTAGGCAAAATTATAGGGTTAAACCAGTC
>JAXGGA010007191.1:0-64388 GCA_038373865.1 Uloborus plumipes
ATGATTAATTTTTTGAACTGCGTGCCGGCAAAATATCGACTTAAATGCAATCAAGACTTTTAGACACGTGTCTCGTGACATAACTTTTATTTTCAAGGTAGACCGTGCAAAACCGGGCAACGCTTTAAAATGTTGACTGTTAACTACTTCATCCAGAAGTACAGCAGGTTCACCGTATTCACTTTGAGCTGATCCTCAACAGTGGCTGAAAAACTACATGAATCCAACTGAAAGTGGATGTGTAGCAAGTGAACGTGATTTTGGACAGTACCTTCGTCACTATCAGCAGCTTTGAAAGAGTTTTTCTATTAATTAACGCATAATTACAGTAAAAATATTTTGTGGGTTTCTATGATTGTAATACAGTATGTCAAAGGTCGTCCATTGTTTTGTCCATTGTTGTTCGATTGTTTGTTGTCAGATATCACCAAGTTTGGTGGGAATTGTTTAAATGAGACATGTAACACTGCAGTTTATTTGTAAAATTTGTTCAAAGCTACTGACAGTGATGTTGAACAACGATGCTGCTTTTGCAATTATTGTAAAAAAAAAAAAAAAAACATCGAAAAATATTCTTATCGACACAATAATTAAAAACTGTTTATTGATATTTTAAACCCCTTTTTTTTTAATTGGCGATATCATTAGTTACGCAGTTTTTTCGCAGATGGAACAAGCAAAGCTACTTCCTTTAATTATGTTTTACTGCGCCATCTATGAAATAACTATGGTAGTAGAATGTTCAAGTAAATCTATGCAACAGACGATAAGGATCTTTTTTAATATACTTTTTTCTTGTAACCGGACTCATTGCGATATTCGATACACTAAAGAAGCACGAAATAATTTGAAATTTCTAAGAACTACGAGTGATTGTACTAAATTAGTGTATGTTTAGGATGTGTCTAATTTTTCCTTAATCCACCAGTAGTTTGTACTATAAAACTTTGTATAAAAATAAAAATACTTGATCCTTATGTACTTAGAAGTTTCCGTAGTTGCATTTCTATAAGTCGTTCGATAAATCCTTGTGAACGACATGAAATCCAAAGTTAAATTTATTACATGAAACGTTTACTAGATATCAGAACATGATCTAGGCGCAAATTTACAAAGTAACCGTTCTTCATATAGCCTCCTAAATGGGGGGGACGGGACATATGAATCCTCTTAATCGAATAACCAATTTTACACGAAAAAATAGTACAATAAGAGGGATATTACGTTATCCGGGATTAAAACAATGCATAAAAGTGGTTTGGTACACTGAAAATAATTTATATTAGGCGGGATATTCTTTTAACCGATATTCTAATAAGCAGACTTGATTGTAGGAGCGCTTGGTTCAGGGGTGCACCCAGAATTAAGGTGAGAGGATTGGAATTGACAACCTACACCTCTGTCCGTTTTATGTCCAGAGGTTTATGAATTAAAATTTTAAAATTGAAAAATACTATAATTTCCTGGGTTTTTATGTGGGGAGGGGATTTTTATTGTAATGTTTTTTTTTCTTTGTTTAGTTCCGATTTTTAAATACCAGCGTCATTAAAAAGCAAAAAAAAAGAAAAAAACCATAATAATAATAACTTTAGTAAGAATCTTCCTGAAATGAATAACTATGAAATTTTACTGAAATGACTTTCTGAAGATGTGTCATTATAGAAAGGACCAGTGCTTGATTTGGATGAGGGAAATTTAAAGGAAGCAATATGCAACACAGAATCAAAAAACAAGTGCAACTGATCGACTTTTACTCGTAGATAAGAATCCTGTTTTACGATAAATAGCGATTTTGAAGTTTTCCTACCTTGGAGATTTCTATTACATACAAAATCTGACACATGAATAATTTATATACTAAACATCTCAAATACTTTCAGTTTGCTAATTAGAGATAGAAAATATTTCGCCGTAGTTAGTTTACTCTTTACAAGCATTCTTTTTTTAATCATATAATCTACCGCTTCCTCTTTTAGAAATGCTCCGTCTCAACGTCCATCTTCAGAATTTACTGCTACTTCTTTTATTTCTAAGCTAAATAAATTATTCATTACACTCATTCATCAATGCTCTAAATGAAAGTTTTCGTTAAAACCAATTGTATTTGTGTACGTGTGTGCACAAATTCTGGAAAGATATTTTATTTGTAAATTTATAATTAACACGTTAATAGCATAAACAAACATTAGAAATGTAGTAATGAAATGTACTAGTTCTAAATGAAAAGGTGCAGAAATAAAACTTCAGAAATTTCCAAATAATTCGAAACTTTCTTAAGATAAACAAGTATTCAACTGAAAATAGATAATATATTCATCACTTTTAAAACTCTTATAGAAATTAAATTTGAATTGAAATCAAAGGATTTTGGAGAAATCAAAAGGATCTTCTGTCTTGTCACCCGAATAAACAGTATATGGGTTCTAAATATTTTGATTCTTACTTTAAATTTGAAAAAAAAATTCTTGAAGTTTTGTTTACGCGCCCATGAACATGACAAAATGTTTAAAATAATGAATAATTTGGAGAACGATATTATTGAGAGCAAATGGGAAAAAATGCTTGTTCTAAAGTAGAGGTGCTGTACCTTTTTGCAACCGGAGGCCGCGTGTCATTCTTTATGCAATAACAAAAGAAGCCGCATAGTCTGATAAACTTACAAAATCTACTTTTATGTAATTATTTTAGCTTTGGCATAGTTTCATCAACTTATTTCACAATACAGAAATAATAAAAAAGCGATAAGTTAATTATTTATTATTAATGCAGGTTTTTTTTTAGCATTCACACTGAAGGGTGTATTAACTGTTATAAGATTTTTTTTCTAAACAACCACAACTTCTTGTTCAAATGCTATTTTAAATGAAATGAAGAAAGTAGAAATATTTCTTAGTATTCCGTTTACATTATTAAAAAAAAAAATCAACATGTTTCCAATGATTTTTTTAAATGTTGCATGAATTTTATAACATGTCATTGGCATATGCAGCACAGAATAATATCTTTCACCCGATCCTTCAGTGAAATTCTGATTAAGTCCATGATGACCTTAATGTACTACAGTCTCTTTTCTAGGGTCATCAAACCACAGCAAAAAGTAACGGTACACAGCGAGATTCTTAAGTATGTCAACCACGAAAATTAACCTTTCTTGAACAATCAACTACTTTTGCTTACTAGTAAGCTGCTTTGAACATTGAAGAAGCAAATTTTTGTTCAGTAAAACATATCATTTTTGACAAGACTTTTTTCGCAATAACTTACAACATTTTAAGCTGTAGGTGATAAAGGAATTTTGTTAATGATTTATCATCAGTTAGGCTTTCCGATGATTACAAAATCAAGATCTAGCAAATTTTCGCTATCCTAAATATAAGAATGGGTAGTTGATCTACATGGCCTTATTTGGCAAACCCAACTTACATATTTTAAAAATATACAGTTATCAAAAGAGAAAAAAAATTAACTCTTGAATCTAGTCCAGTTACAAACGAAGTTGTACGAAAAAAGGGCAAGTAGATGGACCTTCACAGGAATGCACGTATTGACAAGGAGGATAAGAGAGGATATTCAAATTGCAAATTTAGTATGGGAGGAGGGGGAAGATGTTGTCAGAAATAAAGATGACAACTCTCAAAAGGGTAGCTAAACTTCAGATGCGCTGCCTCATTGATATTTTAGTACTCTTGCCGGAAAAAACCTCATTCTTAAATCAAGTGCAATATGAAAATGGGCTTATTAAAGAAATAAGTTATCTTAATAGATTTACCTAATGTGGCATTTTAATCCACTTATCATCAGTTAGTTTGAGCCAGAGAAACCAGGGACAAGATTGACGTGTTTCCAAATACAGTGGAACCTCGATAACTCGACACCCCACTGAACCACGAAAATATGTCAAGTTAAGCGGGTGTCAACTTACCGAGGCTCCATAAGTTCAACTATTGTAGTGTTTTCTGATTGCTTATTTAGTAGCGCTTAGCGTCAACGCTACAAAAGATAATTTCAGTTAATGATTCCTCCATTATTTCTTTTATTTGTTTACTTTTTTTTAAAGACTACAACAAAAATAAATAGAACCTTTTTAAATACCTAATTAGGAATAAATCCATAAGTTTTGAAAACAGAAAACAGCCCCTTGTCAAAGAGAAAAGCCCTGCTCCCACACGTTTCAAAAACCTGTGGTTTACTGGTGCTGCCTTGTTTATCTTCTAGACTGTCTTGGGCACACTTCTCCAGTCTTCCTAGTCCCGACACTGCACCAGCAGCACAAAGTGTGGTGGCTGCCTCCTCTGGGTACTAGTGGGAATTCTCAAAAAGAGGGAAAACATTAAGTTAGCTGACTTATAAACAACACAATTCTTTGAAAAGGTTAATGTAAGGAATATCATTAGCAGAAAGTGGACTAAAATAGCAAGTAAGTGCCAACTTATAAAAGGTTTCTGCAATTGTGTGTCAAGTTAAAGATATTCATACCCATTGAAATTGACATTGCACCAACCATTGGAAAAGCAACTGTTTATATACCGGGGTAGTCGAGTTAGTTATCCGAGTGTCGAGCTACTGAAGTGCTACTGTACTTAAACAAAAGCTGGATCAAAAGCTGTCTTGGTACCAAAATGTCGGATATATCAGCTTGTCCTCTAAAAAGGACCATTTACATGTGAAAATGAGGCAAAAAAACTGGGGCTGCAGGCTACAGCAATTCTTTCGTGAGAAATTCATCGCAACATACCGGTCTAGACGCATGGTCTAGATGAGCATTTTGTCATAAGTTTGAATATTTTAACTTTCGGAACACTATTTTTATAGACTGTAGTTAAGATTTTTAAATTCAAATGAATTTCTTTTCTTATTTTAAGCCGGGAGGGTGGCAAGTTTCATGTCTGAGTTGAATTCGGCTTTGATTGTCTGTAATATAACAACCGCTTTGCATGTAAAGTTATATACCGATCTTATAAATTTAAGTAACTATTACATATTGTAAAAACTGGTATAAGTTGTTTTTATATAATTGTTCAAAAAATATGAATAGGGAAAAATTCTGTTCCTCAGAACCAGACTAACGTAAGTCCATTTTCGTCATTTTTCAGTAGAGGGGAAAAACGATGTATTTGACAATCGTTTTTCCCCTCTACCGAAAAATGACGAAAATGGACTTACGTTAGTCTGGTTCTGAGGTACAGAATTATAATCCTTCAATTTCATCTTAACAAACTGGTAATGCAAAATGACGCATAATTTTTTAAAATGTGAGTTTCCTGCTAGCAAAAACAAATGTTCAATTTGTCAACAAACGTCTTACGCGGAATAGAGGAAAATTTTACTAATTTATTATTATAATTTTTTTAACTTCAGAAACGTGCACGTAACTCTTTCAAATTAAATTAAGTCTGATACATTTAACCGTTTAAAACAACAATTCTTAATTTTCAAATATCCATCCAATTTATAAATTCACATTAGGGATTATTTCTCTCAAATATGCCAGCTTTTCCCTTCCCAGTGCTGTTTCCATTTTGTTTCTTTTAATCTCAAAATACGAAATTCGATAAATTCAATTAACCTTTCCGTCTAGGAAGCAAATAACAATCAAAATTCTCCTGAATCAATGAGCTTATTAAACCAGTCTCCTCTTGTTTGTTGACTCTGTTTCCGTCTCTGCGAGATGAAATGTTATTACCTTTGTTTATTTTTCATTCCTCGTGGATTGACGCGTTCGGCAATCTCTTTATAGGCTTGATGTTTGTGAGTCTTTATTAATTTCGTCGCTCTTCACGGGGCTAAATAGTTTTAGAAGAGCGAAATTAATAAGAAACGCTGCAGCTTTCAGAGCTGTTTGTTTTGTTATAATTAAATACTTAGTTTTATTTTAGGAGGATATCGATTGTTTTTGAAATACATTTTGTGGAAGCACAAATAAGATATAGGATGGTTGTCTTTAGTGTAGAAGCTCTAAGATTTTTAGACATGGCTGTCCATTTTATAACTATATTCATAGCGATCGAAAATTTAGATTTTTTCCAAAAATACTTGACCGCCTAAAAGTCCAATTCAAAATAAAGGAAAAAAAAAATATAAGGAGGAAAGAAAGTGATTAAAGAAAAGTAGAAAGTTATACTGCAGGGTTTCTCAAATTTTTAAGTACCGCTACACAATTTGTTTTTCTTATTTTTTTTTTTGTTTGTTTGTTTATTAGAGGCACCATCTACAACAATCAAAATTACTGATTTTACAAAAAATGTTGACTGGCTAGTTAAAAAATGAAAAAGAAAGGGAAAAATTAAAGAAGAAACAAAAAGAAGCGGCATACTAACATTTAAAAGAACCAGTCTTCTCTTGTTTGTTGACTCTGACTGAAATGGTCTTTCCTTTGTTTATTTTTCATTCCTCGTGGATTGACGCGTTCGGCAATCTCTTTATAGGCTTGATGTTTGTGAGTCTTTATTAATTTCGTCGCTCTTCCCGGTGCTAAATAGTTTTAGAAGATCGAAATTAATCAGAAATGCTGCAGCTTTGGGAGCTGTTTGTTTTGTTATAATTAAATACTCAGTTTTATTTGAGGAAGATATGGATTGTTTTTTGAATATATTTTGTGGAAAGAGAAATAATTTATGAGATATTTGTCTTTATTATAGAAACTCTCAAATTTTAGACATGGCTATAAAAGTTTTTTTCGCAAACTAACAGATCGGTCCGACCAAGAAATTCCACACAAGCGGATAATAATTTGGCGCCCTCAGCAATTTTCTTTTTCCACCAGGTATCCACGCTCCACGCCTGCCGGTATGTGTATGAGAGGCATTAAAAATATACACATGGGACTGATCAAAATAAACATGAATTCCTGAGAGTTACGTTTTAAAAAATATTTTTCAAAACGGTTATTTTACATAAAACTTTCGCAGAAAGATAAAAGAGATTAATACTAATTGATTGGTTTTAAGTTCCTCGAAAATTAATGTACCCTTTACTTTTATCTATCACCAAAAACAGCCCAAAATGTCTTTCTTTCTTTTTAAAACTTCAACTTCCAAGAATTACCGGAGGAGAGCTCTCGAACTTTCTCCCTGTTTTCCGAACGCTGACAAAACTATATTAAAACTATGTTTCTATAGCTATAGTCCCAAAGCACTCTCAGAAGCCTGTCTTTCTTGTGTCAATCAAATATAGTCTAAAATAAGGCCTTCAGCTCCCAAAAAAATGTTGCCCACTCACTTTTTTTAATCCAGTCACAGCTATTGCTTATTAAAATAAAAAATATCCTTCAAAATTTGCAAGCATCTTCTTTGACTCTGTAAGGCCAAAGGCAGTAATTAAGATACCCTAATTATACGGATAACTGAGTGAGATTCGGCTGGGTAGACGAGTGTCCGGAAAGCTGAAGGAAAAATATTAATCCCCCTCCCCCTGTTTGATTTATTTCGTTTTTCTTTTTCTTTCTTTTTTTTAAAATTTATTATTATTTTTTTATTATTGATTGCATTTGGCGCCCCACCTAGCTCGACGCCCCAAGCGGTTGCTTGTGTCGCTTGCCCCTATGACCGGCCCTGCCTTCTAAAAATCTATCTCAAAATATATAAGAAGAAAAGGAATAGATAAAGTTTTAGAGTAGGTTTCTAAAATTTTTAATAATTTTTTTTTTTTTGTTAGAGACTCGTTCTACATCAATCAGGGTTATTGATATTTGCAATTCATTTTTGACTGGATAATTAGAAAAAATAGAAAAGAGAGGAAAAATTTAAAGAAGAAAAAAGAAGAGTCATACCAACATTGAAAGTAACCAGCCATCTCTTGTTTACTGACTCTGTTTCCGTCTCCGAGAGATGAAATGTTATTACCTTTGTTATTGTTTCATTCCTCGTGGATTGAAGCGTTCAGAAATCTCTTTATATGCTTAAGGTTTATGAATCTTGAGGTTTAGGAGGCTTGAGGTTTTTGAGGAGGGGGATCCATCAAAGGCTTTAATTTAAACACTAATAGCAAATTCTTACACAGTAGCTCACTAATAAATTACACCTTAGGGTGTACTTTAGCATCTGATCACCATCCCTCTAGGAATCAAATTCCCGTTGCAGTAGTGACCATTGCACATTTTCAGACAGTTCTTAAACACGCCCATTTGTCCCCCATTTTATATTACTTTAAAAACATGTTTCGAAACAGTTTTCATACCAATTCTGAGAACATTTTTCAGGACACTTCTTTAGTTCAGAACACTTTCATTGCAGGTTGGAAAAAGCATTCTTTTTCAGACTATTTTTTTTTTTTTTAAATTTACTCATGACCTTCTCTCAAGACACTTTTAGAGCACTTTGTCTTGAGAAATATTTCTATCGTAGCAGAATTTTTTCCGTTAATGTTTTGCAACAATCATACAGTTTAGCTGTCAACCACCGTCAGGTAATGGACCGTCTTCGACCAGGGAAGCCCATCTTTTTCGACGCATTTGTGTCACCAACGATTCATTGCAACAAAATTATTGGTAGCATCATATTATTTAGGGATTCAATTTACGTGTAGTTAAATAAAGTTAACGAAATTACATTGATACGGAAAAAAAAGGTATGATATCACATGTACTCTCAAAAGTTTTCGATCAGATCTAAATTTGGTCCTAGCTTGTACTCCCCAACATATAACCCCAAGTTTAAATTAAAAAAAATATTCTTCGCGGGACAAACATTATTGGAACAGTTTCAGAGGACATTTCACTTTCTTTTTTCCCAAGCACATTCTAGTACACATTCAGGGAACTGGAGAACAGGAATACGTTTCTCAAATTAAAGCGTTAAAGCTTACAAAGTATTCTGGAAATCTGTCATCTTCACAATAAAAAAAAAAAAAGAACGCACATTGCTATAGAAAAATCAAAAACAAAAAACAACCTAGTGCTTCCACTTCTATCAAGCTTCCATATGATAATCAGATCCTTGCAAGATAACTCCGATGACACTATTGACCTATATTTGCGAAATTCAATTTAGAAACATCCCCTTTGAAGCAGCAACTTTCACCAACAAACTTCTTCCGCCTACTTTGCTCATCAAAGTGGGCAGATGGCACAGAATCACACAAAAAAAAAAAAAAAAAAAAAAAAAAAGAAAAAAAAAAAAAGAAAGAAAAAAAATACGACCACAACCTTTTTAAGAATGGAAGGAGGTGTATTGTATCCCATTAAGCGAAAGGTGAATACTACGGGGTCAACTTTCTGATAGAAAGAGTGTAGACAAGGGGTCGCAAGACCCACAGCTACGGTCGTGACCACGTAGGCGTGAGTAACACGTTTCGGAGGTACAGAGAACAGGCTTTTGAATTTTGTTTTGTTGTGCTTTTATGTTATTCGAGTTATTTATTTTTCGATCGGGTAGTGTTATAAGGGTGTTGGTTCTTTTTGAAGTGACTTTTTGCTAGCGGGGTTATTTGAATCTTCTTTGCTAGCTGGTGGGTGGATTATTTACGGTGCAAGACCGGACTGAAGTCGTTAGTTGAATTTAGAATAACGTGGTTGGACAGTGTGGGGGTGTTCTGAGGCAAGCCTGGTTATTTTTACCAGAGTTTTGCTCGTATGAAAAATTATTTCTGGCAAAAGTTTCTCGAAAACTCTAAATAAATGCCTTTCTGGAAAATCAAAACATTGTAAAACCATTTCGATACAGCAGAACCACTTCGTTATTGTTGCAGCTTTTTCGGGGGTGTAATAAATAATAACAAAACAAAACCGTTCACTTGAATAAAAAATCCAGTCAGTTTCTTTTTTCTTTCTAAGCACACCCTTATTCTGCATTTTCTTTTTCAGTATTATTCGACGAAATGAACTGAAATGCATCAGTGAACAAAATTAGGTTATTAACTACTTATTTTTAAAATGAATTTTTTGTGATTCTTTCCGCTAGCATTTTTTAAAGAGGACTATGTTATTACAAATAAACATCTCAGTCTCCTCTGCAAGCGTTATAAGGCAGCCACCCCTTCCCCGACGGTATAAGGTACATTTTTTTTTGCCATTATCCCAGCATTTTATTATAATTTTGCCATTTCTTTCTCAATTTTCAAAAAAAATATACAAGAATGAAATGGAAAACGACAGCTCAAAACAGTAAAATATATCTTAACTACAGAAAAAAAGAAGAAATACATTTTTATAAATTTCGATGCTGTCTAGTTCCGTCATTATTTGTGCATGAAAGCAAACATTTAGTAATTTATTTGCTTTTCCCTGTTGTTTTATGTCGAATTAAATGTCATATAGGCAAAAGGTTGGACTCTATCTATGAATAAAGGTGACGTAGTTTTAAGTACATGTCCTGGACCGGTGTTACGTCTACTCTTAATTTACCAATCACATGTTGCTAACTGGATACAGATCTAGACAACCATCGTACAGGGTGGAAGATTGTAATTTAGCGTGTTCCAGGCTGCACAACGATGAGACCCTGCTACTATGGTTTTACTTTTCTTTCGTTCTTTCATTTCTTTTTTTTTTTTTTCTTTCCTTTTTTTTAATATAATTGAGCAACATTTCAGAATATAACTGAGAAATTGTACATCACATTGATGATAGTACAAATTAATAGAATACTAAAATTTATCAAAATGTCTGAGAAATATCCCTTTATGCAAAAGGTATTTACTCAAAATTATATTAGAGATTGTTAGTTCAGAATTCATTGTTAGAATTCCTTTTTTCACGTTTTACAATCCTAATGTCTTCAACCGCACGTCCTCCCGTGCTTCATGCCTATTTTGACATAGTTTTTCATGCCTTTCTATTAAACTGTTAAATATGACAAAAATTGCTGTGAAAATTTCAAACAAGAGTTTGAGAGTAAAAATTGTTTTTTTCTTTAGTACGTAAATGAATGAAGCTATCTTAGATCCTGTTACATTGACTGTATCTCTACTCATCATTTTTCAATGATCTTTATTATAAATTAAATTTTGGACTCAACTAGCAAATTTTCGTCAAGACTGCTGATTTTTAGAGCTCATTTTTAAGTCAGCTCTCTAGCCAAAAACTTCTACCAGAAATAAAATATTTTGGTGTTTTGTAATGCACTTTAATATTTTTAGATATGTATATTATGCAACACAATTTTATTTTTATCTTCAAAATATGAAAAACAAGTGATTAAACAAGGGTATTCTACATCCATCATTCTTTACAAGCGGAAAATAATTTTACAAATTTATGTGTCCACAAGTCTTTTTTTCACCAATCCACTACTGCGACTGAAATGTGACCGTTATGTAAAAGAACGATAAAGCGCGAGCAAGTTTGCATAGTTACTTCTTGTGATAAGGTATGTTAAGTGCCACAGTGAAAATGTAATACTAGCTTCTTTCCAAAGATGCAAATGTTTTGACAGGTCACAATAACGTTTCGTAATCTTCCATAGGAGGCGCCCATGGTTCTAGTCGTGTGAGTCACAAAATGTCACTGTAAAATCCTTAGCACAGCAGGTTGCAGAAACTTAAGAATATATACGTGCGATGATGTCAAAAAGTGATTATATACCACAACATGAAGTCACGTGGAACGTCTGTATCATAGTGTGACTGTGACTCCTATGAGTCGCATGAGTGAAGTCACATGAAACATCTGTTTCACAGCATGACCGTAATACATATCACACCTCACAATTTAGTATCTTTTTTATTGTGATCGTTGTGGCACAGCAGTGAAATCTCTGTAACTTTGTTGTGACATGTTGTGGCATAGATATATCAAAAATTCTTGCTAAAAAATTCATCTTTTCTTTATCATCAACTTTTTTTTGTAAATCCTGCTAATATTTTCATTTTACGGAACTTTAGAGTAAAATTCCTGAAAGTAAAAAATACATTTTCGCATCATAATGCCACGATACTATCAATTATAAAAACTAAAATGTTAAAAAGAATACTAAAAAAAAATGCCCGTGGATGCAGGCCAGTCATTTCACATTTTTCCGAGGCGAGAGGTGCGTGTGTAGGGGGTGGGGGAGTTTAAATAAAATGCAACTTTTAAAGGAAAAGAGCAAAAACTACTCCCACTAATTTTTAAAACATTGATTTTTTCAAAGAAGGAGGGCATTCGTCCACCCCCCTGGGGACTCCTCTAAAGGACGGACAAGCCTGGACGAAAAACGTGAAGAAATAATTCCTTACATAAATATCAAATTATCTTCAATATTAAGAAAGACACCAAAACTTGTCATTTATTATCCCAATCACTGACTCTCCCATTACGGGTGCTCCTTTTCGGGATTATTTCTTATTACAGGAAGTATAACCCTGACCCTGATGTAATACACTAAAGGAAATCTCCGTCTCCAATGTATATCAAATAGCCATGACCCCTGCTAACAGACTCAACATAGCTGTAGGCCAAAAAATGAAAAAAGAAAACGCACACATACACACAACACCTGGCGACGTTTTCTCTCTCTCTCGCTTTCATTAACTTGCCTCAAGGAATATTTCTTTTTTAGTCATTATTTCTTACCCATTAGATAAGTCAGACTTGACGTGAATTCTTGCTGTGTTCCTTTTCTTTTCTTTCCTTTTTTTTCTTTTTGAGAGGTCATACTGCGTGATGGGCGTGTCCTCGCCGGAACGAGTGACAGTGTGGGAAAATTTCAATCGGTACGGACTCGGCGCGTGCGACTGATTATTGTCGCCGATAGATGGCAGCACTTGGAGCTTTTTGAGCCATTTGTGAAACTGATTTGTTTCCCCTTCTGTTTCGTTACGCAGCGTTTCAAATCGTTTGTTTCTGGCGCTAAATAAAACGCAAGGTGCGGCAATGGGAGGTCAAAGTAGGACGTTGTGACCTCTCAAAAATGTTCAGGATCCTGCAACTAACCTAACAATTCGAAAATAATATTGCATCATCAGGGATATTTTTTCTTTCAAAAAATATTTTTACATTGCTTTTTAATGATGCTAATGCTTCTTTGAGTTTGTTGGAAATGTACGTATAACAAGTGTGAAAGCTCGTTTTTATAATTCGGTAAAATCGCAATTTCATTCGGCAAATTAAGAATTCCCCCTCCCAAAACTTCAGTTCGGGCTACCTTGCGCGCACCTTTAAGACATTTAAATAAAGAAAGAAACCCTTGCAAGTTGTATTCCTTCATGCTATCAGAAGACTATATTTCCTTCATATTTCTTCCCTTTTGTAATTACGAAGGATTTTTTTTAACCAAAATTCTCATATGTTAATGCTTATTTTTTTAGCAAGAGCGTAGAAAACTTAGAGAGAGAGAGATTTGATGTAACGTAACTGAAATCTTCCCATTCCAAAATTCACGACAGAGAGAAAAAGCATAAACAGGCCAGTCATTTTAAAGTTTTCATTGGGAGGGAGGCAATGGGAAAATTACTTAATGCAAATTATGCCTAAAAGCAACCAAAATTATGCCGACTTACATGTAAATGATATCTGTACGTTGCAAATGATTTCCCACATTCATTACATTGACTTCTCTAAGCTAGGGGGGACTTGACCACCTGACTTTTGCAGGAAATTGGCTGCCGTAGACAAAATTAAAACTTCAGTTATAACCTAATTGATTATGTAGTTAAAAGCTTTCCGTTTAATTTATAACAGTTATATTTCTTTTTGAAGTTGCATTGAAGATCATTCACGTTTCGTTTTGGCAAAGAATACCAGCACTTACAAATTTAGATTTTAACTAAAATCTGACAAATCTCAAGCCCCTGGTCGCAGGGCGCTGTCGAAAGCTGTTTTTCTAGTAGTTCTTTCAGAACGAGAGAAGAAAATCCTTATAAATGTTATTTTACATTTTAATGCGATTTCATTCTTTATTTTGTTTTCAAAATTTAAAATGAACTGATATTTAAAACAAGTTAAGGAATAAGCAAAAATTTCAATTAATCACTAATGTTTAGCAGTCGAAAAAATCAATATTTAGTCACCTAGTTCATACTAAAGTTTAAGAAAATCGTCGATTTACAAGGAATTTGAATAATGCCTATCTGCATACAGCTGCAATATATATAATATCTTCCAAAGCATCATTAGCAAAATTTCAAACAAACATTTTCTGGGCTGTTTAGGCTAAATACTTTTTATACTATTTGAAATTTCAGAAAAAACGCATCTTTCGAATTTCAAGGTAAAGATTTTTCTACTTAAGTTTTCAATGTAGTAATTTTTTTCAGTTGAATAATTAAGTTATTTATTTTAAATTGCCCACTACACCACTTATGTCAATATCTCACTCAAATGTTCTGAAAATTAATGAAATCTGAAAAATAATTTGTCATGAATGATTCATAAAAACGTTTCCTCCTTAGATTTGAGATGTGTCTGGTCGGACTCTGATTATAACTTAATAACTGATTCTATGAGTGTCTTGTGACTTTCCAAATTTCGAAAATAAATCAATTACCTTAATATCATGTCTCAACTAATTCTGGTTAGTTCGTCTTTCAGCGAAAAGGTTTCAAGCAAAGTTCTTGGGAAATTTCGATTCCCTTAAAAGATGAAACGTCATTGATCCAAGCATAGCAAGCATTTTTCTTTTTTCAGGAGAACAAAGATTTCAAAAATATTACTCTACTGTTTCCTTCTCTTTTGCAAAGTTTTTCTGACAGAGAAACAACTACACAATGAAATAGTAATTCGTTGCTTCTTCAGAAACAACAACCAGTTGTTCAAACGACAAGATAATTCTTTTGTCAAAATTTTTACATTCCTTCGCAGATTTTCCAAATTGAAACCCATACCTTTCATTTTTGAATAAATACTTCTAGATCTTCACCTATTCTGCCGCACAGTGGTTCGAGGGCGGAAAAATAGTCATTTCAAAGTTTGAGCATAGAACATTTTTATGCCGTAATTACTTAGCCCTTGAGTTAAAGTAACATGCTACATAAGATTTATTTGAAAAAAAAAAATTGCATATTACTGAAAATAAGCCAAGAATGTTGAATAATTCCGTTTTTAATTAATTTTGGACGTGACACTATACTGCAGTTTTAATTCATACGTTCAGTAATCCGAACTTGAATTTATAAAAACTCATTTCACATTGGTCTTCCACACTTATAGGATGCATATTACACCAGAAATAATAATTAAAATTAATAAACATTTTAAATTATCTGAAGTGAAGAAAAACATTAATTGTAAAAAAATATTGAGGAATATACTTTTCTCGGCGGCTTCCGGTGAGCCTAAAGCTATATTGGCAAATAGTTTTTAACCTTCCTGTAACTAAACAAAAACATTTTAGCTGCGACCACCTGCGACTGCGGGCGAGGCAGATGTTTTCATTTGAATCTCACTATTTACAAACACCAATATAGTAACCTAAAAAAACTCAAAAAATAACATATCGTGGTATAACGGGGACAAATTGACATTTATCAAAAAGATTGGCCTTCAAATGAGACGTATCCCCCCCCCTCCCGGAAAAAAAATCTGCACCTCAAAGCCAGACTAACGTAACTCCCATTTTCACTACTTCTCAAGGAGAGCGATCTACACTCAAGGGATTTTTTCCTCTTTTTCGTTTTCCCCGTTTCGAACCACTGTGTGCCGTGCTAAGCGCAAAAGTGGTATCTGCAGACAATCTCAAACTGAGATATTGCTGTTTAAAGTTTTGTGCCTCCATGTATTTGATCCGGAAGATACTTTTTAAGATTTTTTTAAAAAATACTCCCTGCTCTCAAATGACCATAAACATTGCATTTAAATAAAATAAATCATAAAGAACCACCTGGGGACAATAACTCAATTTTGTTAAAACGTGCAGATACGACTTTTGTACTTAGCACGGCAGTATTCCCCTCCTTAAGGCTCCAACGTTCTCATTTTAAGAGGTTATTTTTTAGAGTAAAAATAATTGCACGTTAGTTTAAAGCAAAACAAAACAACTCAAAATTACAGAATTGCTGGCTTAGAAAATCAAATCTAATTTAGCAATAATGGCTTTTGGACATAGAAAAAAAAAGAAGAAGAAGCTCAGGAACGATTTTGCCCGAATAACCTTCACGTCTTAACTGAATCAACAAGTAGGGACACGCAAAGGGAACAAATAGCGGGGGGGGGGGGGATTGCGAGGATCATCCTTTTTATTACTTGCTACCTCTGCACGCGAACGACGATTTTTTTTTTTTTCATTTGCTATTTTGCCTCGGGAAGTATTTGCCTCTCCTGAGCCAATCCAGTCTGATTAACCAACTCTGCTGTTTTATGTCCTTCATTTGTCTGACGGAAACGTATAGGGGGCCGTTTTCATGCGAAATTTTACTGTTTCTAGATGGCACCAACGAAATGCTATGATTTTAAATTAAAAATTCAATAAAAATTCAAGTTTCAATCAGTTTTTGAAGATATTAGTTTATTATGATTGAAGATAAGTTATTTTTCTCTTTTGAAACTTAAATTTTTTTTAAGGACGAACTTATCTCTCTCTGTATATATCGTTTATGAGCTGCAATAGTGGCACAGCTCAAAAAACACGCGTTTTTAACAAAGGACAGGTGTAAATAAGAAAAATACATTCTTTTGAGCCGCAATACTGGCACAGCTCATAATTCAATATTAGGCCGTAAGAAGGCAGCACATTAAAGCGTTTCTTATTCATTTCCCATAGCAATGAAAACTTTAAACCCGTTTATCTCAAAACACGAGCCACTATTGCAGCCCATGAGCGATATATATATATAATATACATTATTAGTATAAAATAGAAGGACGCAAAATTTGGAGAAGAGAATTAAGAAAGGTTAAATCCAGAGCTTATCAGCCGTGAGAATTCAAGAGTGTTTAAAATACCTTAAATATTAAATTTGTTATTATGTACTGTTTGCAGTGTGGCATTTGGTGCTGTTTGCCCAATGCAGGTCTGTAGATTGTATATATTGAACTTAAACATGCTCCTCATAGTTTGTATTTAATTTTTTGGTCTTTTGACCACTCTTGAATCCCTCGTGGCTGATGAGCTCTGGATTCAACCTTTCTTAATTCACTTCTCCTAATTTCGCTTACTTCATATTTGTTTTTTGTGTTAATCATTATTGTGTCAATCATTGTGTCTGTTTCATTATGTACTTGGCTTATTAGTTTAGCTGTAATTAAACGTCTTATTGTTGCTCTGAGACGAGGAATATGAGATAGTTTATGTCTTACTCAATTATAGTACGCGAGGCAATACACGTTGAGAACAACAGTCACCCTACAAAGTATCAACAGTTTGCAACAACTTTCAGATGTTCAGTCTGCTGTGAGATAACGAAGTGACGTTGGATTTGCATCGTCATAAAGTCACGAAGTGACTAAGCATAAAATAAGTATTGCAGGAAGTTGCATAGTGAAATCGCATAACGTGTGTCACAAATGTGTCACAGCGGAATCTCAGTAGGACGAAACAATTTGTGCACTTTGACTGAGAGTGACCATTGCGACTCGCAGTGATGCATCTGAAATTTTTACCGTGACATGCTGTGATATAATAGTAGACAACGAGCGAGAGAGAGAGAGAGAGAGAGAAATTTTAATGAATGGAAACTGATCGAACTCCAATTCTTCAGACAAAAAACTGGGATTTTGAAAAGTTAAAACAATACTTTTCGTGACCAACTAAGAAGCCCAAAGACAAGCCAATTAATCCGGGCGTGAAACTATGTCCAAAATTATACTGTAATTGGATAATTTGGATTAGACGGATAGTAAAACGTGAAGTGAAAATATTATAGAACAATAATGAGTAAAAAGACACTGACGATGCATGGAAACAATGAAAACGTAAAATGCCCAACAAAACAAATTTGCTTACTGAATAATTACCTCCTATAGTACTAAAAATGGTAAGTGGAGATTGATAGATTGCAATCCATCATTTTTAAGTTAGCTATCCATTTTAATTAAACTCGTAGTTTAGCACGCATTTGGTATTGGAAGGTCAGGTACTAGACATTTACATTAACATTCTTCTTCTTATTTTTTTTTTCGAAGTTTAGGTTGTTTGTGGCTTTAGCTAATATATTTAGTTTCTTTGTAGTTTCTAGTGTGTGTGTGTGACAATAATAATTATTTAGACGCAATGATATTACTTGTTTATCTGTCGCAAGTAAATGGTTCTGTTCTTCATTCTCCAGTTTTCACTTTCTTCTAATTATTTGTAATACTTTTCTTATTCAATTAATTTTTTGCTTGTTAGATTTCTTAACTAGCGTTCCTAGGTAAATAAAAGTAAAGAAAAAAAACCTCTTAAATGATGAATCATGGTGTTATAAAAATAAATTTCAGTTGTATACTTAAATTAAATATTGTAATTGATTTTGAGCAAACACTTTCTTTTTCTCTTTCTAAATATTTTTCCTCCGCTTTAAAAATTAGTCAGGTTTTTTTTAACTGATACATTATTATTATTATTATTATTATTATTATTATTATTATTATTATTATTATTATTATTTTTATTATTATTATTATTATTATTATTATTATTATTATTATTATTATTATTATTATTATTTCGTTTCTCACTTAAGTTCTTAAAAAATGACGAAGATGTCATATCCAGCCACAATTTTAGTTTCAGAACTACTTCCTGAATCCCCCCCCCCAAAGATACTTGCAGTGGACGATAAAATCGCTGTAATCTACTGTTAAAATACTATTATTTACAATGCCATTTAAGCTAAGCCAGGAGTAAAAAAAAAATAAAACATAAAAAAAGAATGCATCAAATGCTTCATTCAATACAAGTCTCGTATTGAATGTTTTGGAAGTTCTATATTTCTGTAAGTTACATCATGTTTAATACTAATTTTAAGACAAGATGACTTTTATTACGAATGTCATTCACATAAGCCATTCTATTTAATGTACTCATCACATGACTGAAAAGCTACAAATTGAGTATTTTGTTTTAGCTTTTCGCGAAGTGGGGCAATCAATTGATAAATAAGTTCTAAGAGGGAAAGAGGGACAGATGAAAAAATAATTTGATTGAGTAGAAACTCATCTAAGTACTCGTACATTTCTTCGGCCTGACGACCGGGTCTTTAAAATAATTAATAAAAATTTTAAAAAATATATATATACTTTTCTTGACAGTGTATGTTTACCAAGTACAAGATAATTAATTTAGGCGTTAAGAAGTGACAAATCAAACTATCATAAGCTGAAGTTCATACTAACATGTACGTATATTGTGAATATTAACATTTTGGCTCTTCCTACAGTCAATTTTTCATAAAATTTTTGAAATTTGTTTGACATTTTGAACTTATGATAAGGTGAATCCCAGTTCAATAAACTACTGCTTAAGGTAGTTTACAATTCAGCTTGTAGATTTAATAATTCAACTAAAAGATCCTGTGATGCTCTTAGTTGATTCATTGCAATTTTATAACATAACATATAATGCAGCAAATATACATCGTTTGTTTTCTACCACAAAAGAAAAAATTCAGTTTCGCTAATAATTTCGTAAAGTCGATTACAGCTGCTTCTGAAATAAGTTTAGGTGTTTTAGCGGAAAGCTTTTCAGAAGTAGCCGATTTTCTTATTTTATCGCTCCCATAAATGCTGACCAAAAATAAAGACCAACAATAATCCACAGAGATATCCCAATTGGATGGCAACCTTGGAACAGAAGTTTGGGAATAGGGAAAGACACAAAATTCGTTTTAACTGCCACCGCAGTGCCCTGTCCACCATTAAAAGGTACTGAAGTAGAACTGATGTCGGACAGATCGGCGGCCACCATTTATAAGATGGAGGGCCCATTCCAGCGAAAAAACACCTGCCGTTCTCTAAAGGACATCCACACACCCTGAGGAAAATCTTCCAAGGCTCCCAGAAAGTTCGCTCGCGTGCGAAGATGCCCTGTGAGTCTCAGAAATAAAATAAAAATAAACTTTCAGCTTCTGCGGCCGTATAAATCAACAAGCTGAGGAGAAAAAAGTGGGGAAGAATCTTTATCTAAACGTTTTATCACGTAACTTGGCGTTTAGGCCACGCCCCTAAATGGCGGATGTGACTGTTTTTTTTTTTTTCTTCTCTCGTCGAGACAAAAATTAAAAAGTTCAATCCGCCAAGCTGATATTGATGTAGTGTAGTTTGGTTTATGGATAGTCAAAGCAATGTCCATCGGGGCTGTTGGAGCACTTTTTTTTTTTCTAAAGGAAGATTAATTGTTCTTGGAAATGGTCACGGTCCGTCATGTATTCGGTTTTATTCCGTGGATGGAGCTTCAAAATGAAAACTGCATGATAATGCAGATAAATAGCTACCTATCATAAATAACAATGCAGAAGGAAAAAGTAAAAGAGCAACCTAATCAATGTCTTTCAAAAAGGTTCCATTGTTCTTAATTTGAGCTCCGAACGTCTTTCAAGGAATTTATTTCAAACGATAATTAATAGGTCTACACGCACCTTACTTTCGGTTTTGCTTTTATCGTAATTATATTTTGCTTATTCATTTAATAATTTTAAGCTCCTGTCATTTATTTTCCGGTTTTCCGGTCGGAATTAGTGATCTTGTAAAATGCTTTAATCTCCATATTTTTGTTTCCATTTTGTTTCTAGATGATGCACATTAACTGTAGTTGATATTCATGTTACCTCACACATTGCCGATAAGCTAAAGATGAAGATTTATAGATGATTTTCTCATGTCTACACAATATACTTCTACGTATGTATGTCACTAACCTAAAATTTAACGGATAACACTGATGCACACGCAGTTTTTCCCCATTTATGCATGGTTTATTATTATACCGATTGTATATTAGTAATACATGTCGTTTCTAGTTGCTGTTAGGATGGTAAAAATAATATTTAGTTTATATTCCAGTCAAGTGCTATTTTAGGGGAATTGAAAAACTTCTACTGAAAATAATCATGAACTTTTTAATGGTCCCCTGGAAGGAAACTTACTTCTAAGGTGCTCTCTTCTAAATAATAAAGAAATATTGTTTTTTGTTAATAAAGATGTTGACGTTATAGTGACGGTATCTAGTAAAAAGGCAAACCAACTAATGCAGAAATAAAAAATGAAGTTTAGGAACGTACCATGTAAATCTCACTTGTTTTCTTTATTATGTTTTTTGTCATTAATTAAAGTTTCTATCTTTAAGTAACAATAATTAAAAAAAAAAGATTATTGTGAGTGTTGTTCCGTTTTCCCCTAGTTTTTCTTCTGTTCCATGTATTTAATTGTTTGAATTAGATATGCAGAAAGCCATATTGGAAAAGAAGAAACAAAAGAAAAAGAGAGAATGGTAGAAATGTTTTTTTAAGGAAAATGATTTATTAATTTATAAATTCAGCTGTTAGACTTTCTTTGATTTCAAAAACTTTAAAGCAGCCGTGTATTCCCAAAAATGAATTTAATGCTTTAAATAATTGTTTTGCATTTCATGTTAAACAATTACAAACAAAAACTTTAATCTGTTCCATATTTACATTTGTTATCCTTTGTAAATTTATCCCCTAATTTACTAGTTAAGTTTTTAATAAGGTTTTTACATTCTTACTTCAGGTACACAGACCGAAATGATTTGTACTAAAAGCAACGCATGTAACTTAGTTAACCAATTCCATTCACACGTTTCTGAATATTTGCAGGCACTAAAATTGTTCCTTATGAAAGGCATCAAAAATTCATTCATTCATCTACTTCTGGTAGTACGATTGCATCTACACCATTCCCCATTCTGGAAATCCGGTTCAACAACAGAGCCATCAAAAAACCTTATTGACACGAAAACGAAAGAAATAAACTGAAAGATCAAAACTGATTGTGTGCCAATGATAGTTTACAGTTTTGTTCCCGTTCTCTAATCTTAAAAAACCTTGAACGGAATTGTAGTCCTCCTCAACTCAGACTTCAACGAAGGTGCTTATTTCACCCGTAATGAGAGTTGAAATGGAGCTTCCTCAGCCAATCAGAAGCTAGTTTCGCAACAGAGGCTCGGAACTCAACAGCAATGATACCACCCTGAACATGTCATTTGGAAACAACCTTTTCTCTGCTCAACATAAGTTTTCTAGAGAAAAAAATTAGTGACCCGGGGGCAAGAGTACTTCCTTGACTACTTTCTTCTTATCGAAATGGATCATGTAAAAGAAAGAAGGCAAATTTGTCTAGATTGTAGACTTCTACTATTTGCAGGCTTAGGGTCAAAATTACTTCCTAATTGTCAGAAGAGAATGACATGAAAGTTGATTTTTGCTTCCTGAATCAACCATTTATTATATTAAAATTTGATGTGTTTTACTGAAAAATACCGGCTAAAATTTAAATGTTTGTTTGTTTGCTTCTTTTCTTTTTTTTTTTTTTCGTTTGTTTTTATTAGAAAGCAGAGCTCAACCGGTATTGGGTTGTAACCTGAGGATAATATTTATTTTTGTTCATCTGTATTCACTTTGTAACATTTTGTTTCTGTAATTTAAAAGAAGTACATTTTGTACGTTATGCGTCCACTATTATTTTTTCAAAGTTTTCCTTATCAATGTTGTTTACATTGACATTTAACTATTGCCAACACTAGCTTGTATTATATTGTTCATGCTAGTACTTATGTCAACATATACGCTGTCTTTTAACTACCATGTGAGTTAAAATCTGATGTTTGTGACAATGTATTGATTTTAATTTTGTATATACTTTTTAAAGGTAAAATTCTGTGCACAGATATCACGAAACATACCTAAACATATAATTAGAAAAATTACGAATCTATCAATACCTGGTCCGATAGTTCACTGGCGTTTGAAAGAAGTAAAGATGACATAGAGAGATAGATAGATATATGCAAAGATAAATACGCTAAGTTTTTAATAAGACGATAATAGTGACTTATCGGTCATTTTACACAAGTGAAAACGATTGTGATTTAATGACAAGGAATAATGAAATAGTTCTGACAAGGTAAACACGTTCTTTTGCTGTGACTATACTATCCTAATAAAGTGTGAAAATAACAGATCAACGTCTTTGATATAAACTCGTAAATTTATACATATGTAAAACTCTCAGTTATTTCAAATCCGAGAATCATATCAAAACCACTTAGCTAATGACCCCGGAAATAGAAACGGTGGAGCCATTAATTCAAACATTAAATTTCTTTATTCCACACCGATTAGTGTCAAATTTAATTTCTGTTTTAATGTCAATTAGATAAAAATTCTGAACAGAATAAAATATTTAATGACCAAACTTCTGTCATGCCAGTTAATATAAAGGAATATCACTTATTGAAAAAAATATGTTGTACTAACTGTAATCGTCGCGGAATATATTTAACGTAAATCTTCCACAACGGTTACAGTTAAAAAAATTTACTTTCAGACGGTTTTAATATTTTTTTCTGTAAAAACCGCAATGCAAGAGATGTTTTTTGCCGAAATTGCTCATTCTTGTAGAACAATATGATGAATTAATGTTTTAAAGCAATCTTTCTGAAAAAAAAAGAAAAACTATTGATTACTAATGTACATACTTAAAGCTTACCAAAAGAATGCAATATGCTTCTCACGTAAATATTTTCTCAGAAACAAAAGCACCGAAACCGTTGGGTAGAAACTACAACTTCCATCTCTAGAAACTAAATTAAATTTCTAAAACAAAGCGCAAGGAATTTATTTCTCTTTATTCAGCGGCAGTTATTTACGCCTGAAATAAGATTAAGATAATTATTTTTATCAGTTTATTTCAGGAACAAAGAATTCCTATTTATTTAACAATAAACAAATGATGCATTGTTAGTTTAAATTGACTCTACACTTCAGGTGCATGAGTCTGTAAAATTTTTCGAAATTATCACCCACATCATGGCAACACTTCTTTCATCTTAGTTTTCTTCAATTTCTTTGTTTCACACCAGGCAGTGCATGAAGCGACAAACTGACATCATTACATAAAACGAATTGTTACTTTTTTTCCCCCTCTTTTGATGTTTTCTTTCCAATTACATGAGGAAGTTATGGATTAAAAGAACGTCATGGCAAAGTAATTGAACGTTTTTCTGGAATTATGTTCTGCTTTTTAGAATATCTACTTGTTTAGTAAACAGCTGTTTTTTAAGTTCAAAATGATGCACTTATTAAAAGAAAGCTCAAGTCATTGCAAAATGTAGCAATTTAAAAGTATTCATACTTTTATGAACATTATTAACAAATAAATAGTAATTAAATACGTAATTACATAAAAAATAATTATACATAATTAAAATATCTTTAAAGCAACAAGCAATTAATGCAAGTATACAAAACTAATAATAGTAATTGCAAGAATTTAAAGACCTTCCTGAGTTCATTAGCCATAGTTATTAACTATCATCAAATACATAATTAGAGAAACATACATCTACATCGTTGTAAAGTAATTTAATCAAAGTAAGTATAAATATAAGTAAACAGAATGTAACGTAAGCAAAAAATAAAAATAGTTTCAAAAATTAATTGGAAGTTTAATAATTTCCCAGTTCTAACGCATACTACTAATGAGAGTCACAAATAAATAATTGGGGTAGCATGCTGAAGGTATTAGAAAGAGCAAAAAGCAAGTAATGCAGATTGAAGATATAGCAAAACTAAATTATTTTTTATTTTATTTTATTTTATTCTTTGTAGGAGGTCAAAGATAGTTTCACGATTTCAGCCATTCCACGAAAAAGCAGTCCCTCTTGTGATAACTTTATCTTCATTTCAAAAAAATGGAATAAGAGATTTTTTTTTCATTTTTGCCTACAAAATCACATATGTATGTGTTAATCTATGAAAACATTATTTTGCCTTTTCCATTTTTTTAATTGAACTTTTGAAACGAGCTATAAAACTATCACATGCGAGACTTAATGTCTAACTTTCTATAGAATGGCCAATTATTTGCTTCATCTTTGAAACTACCGCTAATATTAGTTAATAGAAAAGTCTAGCATATATTTAATAACTTTCAACAATTCTCAATTTGTATACAAAAAAAGTGAGGAAAAATAAGTCGAATTGACCAGCACGGTTGATAGAAGGTAACTTTTTGGAAGTTATCCTCCAGGAAACTTTCCTTTTGAGCCACATTGTTTACCTTAATTTAGTAAGAGATTAATCAAATGGATCTTAATTCAAGAGACACTTAACTGGTGAGACATGTTTTCTTTGTACCAAATTTTGTTGTCTGTATCTTTGAACAGTTTAGCATGTTATAATTTAAACAAGAAAATTCTTCGTCATCTTTTTTCTATAAAAATGAAAATAAATAAATAAATATATAAAATAAAAAAAGAAGAAATAACTCATAAAGTGGATGAATGTGGGGCAGAGTGAAATAGCGAAACATTTACTGTTGTTAGTGCTACATATCTGGTAATATAATTACTATATAGTAACATGAGTAGTCTATTTCTGTCAGGCAAAAGTTACCTCTAAAGATCCAAGTGTGTGTTATTACAAACAATTTTCAAAAAAAAATGTATATATATTCAAATTGTAACATTTTGTTGTGAGTCAAAATTTGTTTTTGTTGTTCAATATGATAAAGTTCTTGTTATTAATGTTTTAAATATTGATTGAGCCCTACTAATATTCGGTGTAGTATTTATTTATTTCCTTGCGAGAACTTTTATTCAACTTTCAATGTAAGAAATGAATCTTTAGCAAAAACGATGTATGATGAGCTATTTTTGGATTTTATGTATGAGTCAAGCACGTACGGTTTGCATAACACAGAATTCCATAGTTTTATTTCAAGTATGAAAAAAAAAGTTAAAATTCGTTCTTTAGCTCCTATTTTGTGAAACTTAAGTCATACTAATTCTAATAGAGCCTCGACTTTAAGATTACAGCATTTAAACCTGATTAATAGAAAATGGCTCCATTATGCTGTACCATTTTGGTTTTAAAATGTTATGGTATATTTTCGATTAATATATTTTACCTTGTTCTACTTTCATATAGAGTTGAATAACGTGAGAAATATCACGATTTCTAAATGCAAACCATAATGGAACAAAAATAATAATATCAGTTGCGGATGTTTATTTCTTTATTTTTTGGATATTGATTACTTTTTAAGTTCATTTCTAGTCTCCAGATTAACTAAACCGCAAAAGCTCCGTTTACCCAAAGGGCAAATGCCGACTACACGCAATGTCTAACGGATTTGTCTCTATTGTTCCTATCCAGAGAAGAACAAGTGATTATTTACTTACATTTTCCCAACCATGAAAAATCACTTTAGGTTTCGAGAAAAAAAAAAACTGTTCGCGGTCGGCTGCTATCTTTTATCACGAGGTTTATTTTCACGAGCTAAAGGGCAATTGTCTGTGCACGTGCTTGACCAACAGTGGTAACAGGAGAGCAAGATCCTATCTTTAAACAGGATTCGTATCACTTACGCGCGTAAGGTGATGCTTTATGCTAGGCTGTCCCCGTTTTCGGACATTTTTGGGCACGTACTCACTGCAAAAAAATGAACTGTTGTTTTTACAGTATAATACTGGCAGTCGGGGTTCCAATTTAAAACTAAAATGCACAGTAATAAACTGTAAAACTAGCCATTTTGCAGTTTCTTACTGTAAAACTAGCAATGTTGCAGTTTCATACTGTAAAAGTAGAAATTTTACAGTTTATTGTGGTAAAATTTAGCTGTATGACACTGTAAAATCAACAGTGTAATACTGGCAGCAGAGTTTCCAGTTTAAAACTGTAAAATGCACGGTAATAAACTGTAATATTAGTAATTTTGAAGTTTAGTGCTGTATAAGTAGAAATTTTAGTTTATTACTGTAAAATGACAAATTTTTACCGTTTATCACTATAAAGTTAGCTGTATTATACTGTAAAAACAACATTCATTTTTTACAGTGCTGAATTGATTTGTGACAAAGACGCAATACTTCGTCGATTACTATTTCAGACATCCAGATCGACTTTCCCAGCTTGACCAATAAGTCGCAATCTACGTTCGGCTAGTTGTAAAATTCATTTGATATTTCTAACAAATATGGTATTTATATCGCTCCTATTTTTTGACCAATGCTTGGCGATCTACTTTCGAAGAGATCAATATTGACTCTGTGCGTCAATCAATAAGTCATCACGATGATCGTTATGAACTGAACAATAATTCAATATTTACTTTCGAAAAGTCATCAACATCTACTCTATATAACGACCGATGAGTCATAAAAATGATCTTTATGAATTGATCAGTGATTCGCGATCAAGTTTCGAAAAATCATCAATATCGACTCTTTGAGTTTGACAAATAAATGTTTAAGATCGTTTTTATGAGTTGATCAATGGGTCGTGATCTACCATCGAATAGTCAGCAACATTGACACTATGAGTTGACAAATGAATCTTTAAGATAGTGTTAATGAGCTTAAAATTGCTTCTCCATCTATTTTTGAAAAGTGAAAAAGAATCATGGAAATTGTCATAGTGACCAAAGTCACGACATACCCTAAAAAGGTCGTTTCATGTTTCATGGTGAGGAGAGAGAAGAAATAACATCTATTTGAAAGTAACGGTTAAGCCCCAAACATAATTTCTGAATAGTGCTTGAAGGAAACTAACGCTGCAATCATTAGCTAAAGAAATATCTATTGATAAGAACTATGAATCTTTTCTATTAGAAGATCATACTGAAAAGTAATAGCAAGCACAAGAAAATCACAGTTTTTTAAAATTATAATCAAGATTATTTAAACGACGAACAAATTTCTATTTTAAATAAATAATGTTATTACTGTCGTTATAGTCAACTTTTCGTTATCTAACATGAAAATTTTCAATTTCATGTTCGTAAAAAAAAATGGTTTTGGAGTAAAATGTCTGAAGATGGCATTTTGAATATCAGTCAATGTTTTAAGTTTTTTGTACGTAGCTATAGCAATGAAGTTAAATCATATCTGTAATCTGGGGTGAGTCTATGTTGTGAGACAAACCAGCGCAATTACTCTACTGCCTTAGAAGAATGTTAAATATTAATAATGTGCTCAGATCCACTCCAATTTAAAACAATAGCTATAAAACTGCCGAAAATTGAAAAATACAAAAAGGACCTATTTTTTTTTTAAAAAAGAGGGTGTTGTATGCAAGAATAAGAAAGAATTATATCAGAAGTATTTTGAAGGTTTTTTTTTTTTTTTCTGCCGCGCAGTGACCACGGCCACAATATAACTACTTAAAATAGTCAGTGAAGGATAAAACAACGTAGTATGTTTAGGTTTTTCTAATTTTGCTTCTTAATCTAACCAAAATATTACTTCTACACTGCAAAACGTAAACTGATGTTTTTACAGTATAATACTGGCAGAAAAGGCTCCAGTTTAAAACAGTAAAATGCACAGTAATAAACTGTAAAAATAGTAATTTTACAATTTATCAGTGTAAAATTAGTAATCTAACAGTTTATTACTGTAAAATTAGCAATTTTACAGTTTAATACTGTAAAACAGAAATTTTAGTTTATTAGTGTAAAATTAGCAATTTTACAATTTATTACTCTAAAGCAGCAACTTTACAGTTTATAACCACTAAACCAATTGTATTATACTCTAAAAACAACAGTATAATACTGGCAGCAAAGGTTGCTATTCAAAACTGTAAAATGCCCACAGCAATAAACTTTAAAATTAGCAATTTTGTAGTTCATTGCTGTAAAGAAGCAATCTTACGGTTTATTAGTGTAAAATTAGCAATTTTACAGACTATTACTGTAAAACTAGCAATTTTTGCAGTTTGTTACTATATAATTGGATGTAGTCTTCATTTTATTTATTTATTTATGTATATATATTTATTTTTTTTTCAGATTTTTAAAAGCAAATAAAACGTTATGGTTGACATTTGAAACTCTTTTTGCTCAGAAAGAAAAAAGAAAAAGAAGAAAAATATGCAAAAATTTATTATTTTAGGTTTCTTTCGACGCATTTAGTTTGGGACAAACATGGCTACTACAGACGGTTTTGTGATAAGCGTCAAAGCGTGCAGTGATAAACGATTTCGAAAAGATGCGCATCAAAGGGAACGACAAAACCATTTTTCTGCTTTACTGCATTTTACTGAAGAAAACATTTTGTTACAAGTGATTCGGTTCTTGATTACTACGGCAGGATAACTCGTGTTATCACCATTTCCGAGTTCAGCAGGAGGAAAAACGTGCACTAAAAGAGTTGGAATTGGATTACTTTAACTATAATTTAGAAAGTTTCAATTTATGAAAGTTCATTTAAATTCATTAATCCTAAATGCAGAGGAAAAGGGATACCGATTACGCTGATGAGTTTGTAAAATGAAGCACACTGTAAAAAATGGATACTGTTTTTATAGTATAATACTGCTAATTTTATAATAATAAACTAAAAATTACCAATTTTATAGTAATGAACTTTAAAATTGCTAACTTTACAGTACTGAACTGTAAAATTGCTTCTTTACAGTAAACTGTAAAAATGCTTCTTTACAGTTTTATACTGGAACCTCTGCTGCCAGTGTTATACTGTTGTTTCTTACAGTATACTACAACTCATTTTGTGATAATAAACTGTAAAATTGGCAATTTTACAGTTTATTACTGTAAAGCATCTATTTTACATACTGTTAAAAATGAATGATGTTTTTACAGTATGATACAGCTAATTTTATAGTAATAAACTAAAAATTGCAAATTTTACAGTAATATACTGTAAAATTTCTAATTTTACAATAATAAACTGCAAGATTGCTAATTTTACAGTTTATTACCCTGCGTTTTACAGTTTTAAGCTAGAACCTTTGCTGCCAGTATTATACTGTTTTTACAGTATAATACAACTAAATTTTACGGCAATAAACTGTAAAATTCCTAACTTTACGGTAAGAAACTAAAACTGCTTGTTTTACAGTTTATTACTGTGCATTTTACAGTTTTAAATTGGAACCTCGGCTGTCATCATTATACTGTAAAAACAACAGTTCATTTTTTGCAGTGCAGTTAATATTTCTAGGGTGAATTTTAACGATGATTTCAAACATCCAATCCGAACTTTTTTATCTCCCACAGATTTTGCGAAATCATGGATTTTAAGTATTTGTTTCTCCTACGTTTTATTATATCACGTAATATTAAAAACTCATAATGAACAATGAAAATATTGTCATAAAGACAAGAAATGTGGAGATACATAGTCACGTTTGCTGGCAGGGCCCGATTAACCCGTGAAGTTAGAGGAAGCTCTGTCTCATTTTGAGGCCCTCTGCTTTTTGAGGCGGAATCGGGGGATTTTTATACTCATGAGACATTCAAAAACGAATCTTGCTAAGAGTACATATCATTTCTAAGAGCTGCCCAAGCAGAATTCAGATTAAAGTCTGTCCCCTTCCTTCAATAATATGTAGAAGTTACATACATAATACACATGCATACATAATACATATTGCCATTCTATGATTGGATGTTAAATTAAATTTATTTCACAGAATTAAAAATAATAAAAGTACGTTGTAAAAAAGTTGGGGCAAATCCCACATTTAAAAATAGCTTGTGGTGGTAATGATTTAAGAAATGTGTCTTCACTTTTAAAACTTTCCAGAATTTTTTTATTGAACCAGTTCTAATGTTTAAAATTACCTTTAGATATGCATTTAAAAGCAGAAACTAGAATTTCAATCACAAGTTTTCAGTCATTTTTGGGCCCCCTGGAAATTTTTAGGGGAAGCTCAAGCTTCCCGTGCCTTTTGGGTAATCAGGCCCTGTTTGCTGGTGGTCAGTCTTAATGGCACCAATTTTTATGATATAGGTTACATGAATGGAATTATTTTTCGTGCTTTTATATTTGAATGCTAACATAAAGAATTTATACATTTTCACTCTAAATAAAATGTGTTTGTAAAATGTATTAGTATTGACTCTGTAGCCAATTTTGCACCTAGGATTGTTTCTAGGGAAGGGATAAGTGGCCCTCATTTGGCAATTTTTCGAGTTTGATAAGTCCTAAAGAAAAAATTACCGTCCTTTTTAGTAAAATTGAGAAGAGGGTTTGGGGCTATCTCGTAAAAAGTTCCAAAACTCAATTCCAAAAAACAAATTTCCTGTGTCTGTAACAGCTGTAATTGTACAGATGAGACTTGGTATTATCTCTTTTCAAAATACAGTCGAAACCTCTTAATAGAATAGCCATTTTGCCTCGAAAAAATGTTCTAAAAAGCGGGATATTCCATTATCCGGGAAGAAAAAACTGCATTACAATGATTTGGTACATTGAAAATGTATTATATTAAGCGGGATATTTTTTAACCGATATTCTAATACGCGGAATCGACAGTAGTTTAAAAGATAGACTATTGAAACATGTTGTCTTCAGTACCATTAGCATATTCAGTCAAAATAAATTAAACATATGAAGATGCGAAAGTTTTTTTTCAGATAAATTAAGTAGAACACAAATTGTGAGACCATTATTTTCGGCTTAAAATTATATTAAACAAATTATATTAACTGCTAGGTTGTTGTTACACAATGCTGTTTTCTCCAATGTAAATGGAATAGCAACGCAAAAAGAATGAAAAAAAAAAAAAAGGTTGGACCTGTTATTCTACTAGCCTTTCATGTTAAATTAAACGTTTCAAAGCTCCGTAAAGACTTTGTGACACTGGTACCAGATTTGAATACTAATCACCAGAATTTCCAAGTATTATTGATGTCTAGCAAAAAAACGCATTTTTGGAGGGCCTCCATTGTCCAATGTCCAAGTGAACAAATTTTTTTCTGATTAGTGCTAGACACTTAAGAGGGATGTTCCTGTTCCTGATGCCAAATACAGAAAGAAATGAATAATAGCTGAGCTCTTTGTCGTTATGTTGGTATTGACCATGTATGCGAATATGCGTATTTCTTTCGAACTTCAGTCGAATGTTATAAAAAATCTGTTAGTGATGGAGAAAACAGCTTGCATATTTGAATTCAGCTAATAATTTCACACTAATATCAGGTATTTTCCTCCATTTAACAGGAAAAACTTTTTTGTTTTTTTCTTTTTGTAAACCTGCAGACCAGTGTTATTAATATGCGTCTTCTACAGTTTAGAGAGTAACACATAACTGAATAAATAATACGTAACATAATTTTTTTTGATAATACTTCTTAATAATTCACCGAAACATTTTATTTTCAGGATTAAATTTCGTTTTATGGGCTGCAACGCATAAATGATTTCTGATCTTCTCTAAATGGTGTGTATTTCAAAATATAATACAGAAAACGTATTGTGCAATTTTAGTAGATTGCTTTATATTTAATATATAATGCGAATTTATTCGTAGGAATAGAACATGTATTAACTTTCTCACTATTCATTAACTTTTTTTTCTAGATTAATTTATTTAATTCTAAAACCAAAAATGCCGTATGATAAGTGAAGAACCATTCATGTTTTGGTATGTGCGCATTAAACACATTTTATCTATGCAGAAGCACGTTTTCATCAAAAGGGCAGGAAGGTAGTTGAAACTCGTTGTTTAGCATAAAAATGATTTTTTTTTTCAAGAGCTGAGTTATGATACTCTGTTTCACGAGAGATATATTATTATTATTATTATTATTATTATTATTAATCAATTTTGAATTCTCCAGGAAAATGAGCAATACATCAAAATAGAAAGCAACCTCTACTCTACAACTAACGTATTTACTATTTTTCAACAGCCATTAAAACGAAACTGCAATAATTTGCTTTCTTAACCAACAATTAAAACACAAACCACACACCAACTAAGATCACAGAAAAATATATCTGAGTGATTTAACATTTCAAAAAGCACTTCAAGATCTAGTAAACAAGAGGATATCGAAGCACCTTTTATGCGATGGATGCATTTCAGATACTTCAAAGGGTGAGAAATAAAATCGATAAAAATTCTTAACCCTCCATAAAACAGGCTATTCACGTGGAATTTGACTCCTTTTGTGATCGCCTAGTCTTTGCAAACCCTAAGCGCTGTTACGTGGGGATTTATTTTTTTTTCCTTTCCCATTCCAGTAACATATTCCGTAACAGCTTTTATGGTGTCCGAACACAAAATCGTTGCCGAAGAGATTTTGGAGGCTATTTGTGTTAGGTATAGCTATCCAATAAAAATGGAGTTTTCTTGCCCATTTAGTAGCTCGGTCCTTTACCGAAGCTTATTTTCGCTTAAATTGTTCAAGCGGCAATTTGAAAGAATACCTTAATGTATCTACTTAAAATTATGTCTCTACAAATAACTTGTTTTTCCGAGCTCGCTTGCACATTGCACATCATTATATCGAGCTGTCTATCTATATATCTATCGATCTATCCATCTATCTTTGTGTCTATCTATCTGTCTATCTATCTATATATATATATTTATCTATCTCTCTATCTATCTATCTACGCATCAATTGATGCACATTGTTAAAACTACAGGTTGCACAATAGGGTGAGTCGAAAAAATCGATTTTTTTATTTCGAAATCGCATTACCTCTCAAAAGTTGTGGTTTAGTGTCCACAACTTGGGAAAAATAAGAAAAAAATTCTAAGTTGACGTCTTCGGTTCGCGCATCAGGCTCAAAGTTGGAAAAAATATGTTAAAAATGGAAATTTTCAAAAGGAAAAAAGAAAAAAAAAATTGTAACTTTTTATAATGCAACTGCCATAAGCTGTAAATATTTTGTGCATTTTTAATCTAAAAAAGTATTTTATAGCTTTTACATACGATCATTAGTTTGCACATCAGCCTTAAATTGGGCTAAAATCGCCTACGATGTCAAATTTCGAAAATATCGATTTTTTTTTATTTCGAAATCGCATTACCTCTCAAAAATTGTGGTTTGGTATCCAAAATTTGGGAAAAATAATTAAAAAAAATCTAAGTTGACTCCTTCGGTTCGCGCATGAGGCTCAAAGTTGGAAAATATATGTTAAAAATGGAAATTTTCAAAAAATAATTTGAAAAAAAAAAGTAATTGTTTTCTATCGAATCTGATTTGAATTGTTAGTAGATAACATAATTTGAACCGAAAAATATACATATAACTTTTAGAAGATACATTCTGTTTGTGCATAAGGCTCAAAATATGAAAAAAAAAAAAAAAATAGTCAAAAACTGAACCAGAACGCACTACGTCGGCACTGTACCGGTATATTTTTATTCTACAGCCGACTTGTCTAGACATTACACATATTCTAGGAGACAGTTCGAAGTCCCTGCAGTCTGCACTCCCTTTGGTTGTCACTTAGACAGCTAGACCTGCCAAACAAACAGTATCTTTAATTAGCAACTGAAAGTGGATCAAAAAGTACAGCGTGTTTAGCTTTGGGTGAGTTTTTTTTTTTTGTAACTTTATAGCATATTTTTATGCTCAAGTTTTGTTTTACTGTTCTCCGTTCTCCGACTAATAAATAATGGAACCCTTCTTCCTTCTAACAAAAACTTCTAAACGTTTAATTGTTTGTCCGTTTTTTGGTGCACCGAAAGGGTTAAGTCAAAGTGTTTTACCCACATGTGCAGATGTGTTGTTAACTTGTTTTGAAGAAAAATCGCGATCTGTAAAAGGCGAACCTTTTTCAAGGATTTCAGATTGCATATCTGCTTAAATAGAAGAAATTTTCTGCAAAGCTTCTATATCAATATACAGTGGTAATACAAATGTGCGTTCGATACCAGTATACAGATGTATAGTGTACATCTACAAGAGATTGGCTTTTTAGCACAAGAGAACACGAAAAATTCATTGCACACTTGAAAGAAGCAACGTCAAAAAGTTTAGACTTCGCTTAGTTAACAAAATGATTGAGTTTTGTCTTGAAGTTCAATTTATCTTTATCACGACTAAATGACTTTCTCAAAGTGTAGTATTATGGTAATCCTTTATCAATTTTACAATACGTACATGACTGACCGTTGGTATAGAAGCTTTGCAGTAAATTTCTTCTATGAGCTATGCAATCTGAAATCCTTGAAAAAGGTTCGCCTTTTACAGATTGCGATTTTTCTTCAAAGCAAGCTAACAACACATCTGCACATGTGGTTAAAACACTTTGACTTAACCCTTTCGGTACACCAAAAAACGGACAAATAATTAAACGTTAAGAAGTTTTCCGGGGTTCCATTATTTATTATTCGGAGAACGGAGAACAGTATAACAAAACTTGAGCATAAAAATATGCTATAAAGTTACAAAAAAAAACTCACCCAAAGCTAAACACGCTGCACTTTTTGATTCACTTTCAGTTGCTAATTAAAGATGCTGTTTATTTAGCGGGTCTAGCTGACTAAGTGACAACCAAAGGGCGTGCAGACTGCAGGGACTTTGAACTGTCTCCTAGAATATGTGTATTGTGTAATATCTAGAAAAGTCGGCTGTAGAACAAAAATATACCGGCACAGCGCCGACATAGTGCGTTCTGGTTCAGTTTTTGACATTTTTTTTCATATCTTGAGCCTTATGCACAAACAGAATGTATCTTCTAAAAGTTATATATAATTTTTTGGGTTCAACTTATGTTATCTACTAAAAATTTAATGCAGTTTCGATAGAAAAAAAATTACTTTTTTTTCAAATTATTTTTTGAAAATTTCTCCATTTTTAGCATATATTTTCCAACTTTGATCCTCATACGCGAACCGAAGTAGCCAACTTAGATTTTTTATTTATTTTTCCCAAATTTTGGATACCAAACCACAACTTTTGAGAGGTAATGCGATTTCGAAATAAAAAAAATCGATATTTTCGAAATTTGACATTGTAGGCGATTTTAGCCCAATTTAAGGCTGATGTGCAAACTAAAGATCGTATGTAAAAGCTATAAAATATTTTTTTAGATTAAAAATGCACAAAATACTTACAGCTTATGGTATTTGCATTATAAAAAGTTACAGTTTTTTTTTCTTTTTTTCTTTTTGAAAATTTCCATTTTTAACATATTTTTTCCAACTTTGAGCCTCATGCGCGAACCGAAGACGTCAACTTAGAATTTTTTTCTTATTTTTCCCAAGTTGTGGATACTAAACCACAACTTTTGAGAGGTAATGCGATTTCGAAATAAAAAAATCGATTTTTTCGACTCACCCTATTGCACAAGGCACCTTTGAGGATGCAACGTTATAGCACCAGTGGCACCCTTGACTCCTTATAGTACCCTTGAGCGGGCCATTTGGCTCCCTATTAGGGCTGCGACATCGATGTCGATGAGTTGGAAACATCGATGTTTTTGAACGAACGTCGATGTCTTCACCATCGATATTTTAGGGTCGATGTTTTTTCAACATCGATGTTTTTGGTTCAATGTTGTTTTCGATGTCGATGTTTTATATTCAAGCAAAGAAAGCCAAAGAAAATATACGATAAGCATACTTATTAAAAAATTTTCATCATGAATCAGAAGTTGCAATATTAACCTCATTGGAATAAAAATTCTATAATTATTCTCGATGTTTTGATCTCAATGTTTGTGCAACATCTCCAGTTTGCTTTTGCCATTTTTTTTTTTTTTTTTGATGTCTTTTAATGATCGTTGTTTCGCGATCAATGTTTTCTTTTTTTTCCCCTTTTTTTTTCAATGTACTTTTTACATTTCAGAAAAAAAAAACAGTAGAAATTATGCGATTAAAAAGATTTATCTTTCTTCAGCCACTAGTTGCAACGTCTACCAAATTGAAAAAAAAAAAGTTTTTTCTTTCATAACTAACGATGATTTACTGTCAGTGATTTCTAAACATCGTTGTTTTGCATTTGATATTTTTTTCGATGATATTTTACAATTCAGCAAAAAAAAAAAAAGTTTTATTAAAATATGAGACAGAAAAAAAGTTATACAGTTAATCAACAGTTTCAGTATATATCTCACTGGAAAAACTTTACTTAATTGACATAGATATCTTACGGTTGATGTTTTCCAGGACACAAAATATATATCTAATTGAGTGACACAAAGAGGCGCTTGTAATGGGGAGTAACTGCACAATCAATTGTGTAAGCAATAAAAAAAGATCGATGTTTTGAAACATCGATGTTTGAAAACATCGATGCTTTTTGGTCGATGTATCAACAACATCGATGTCCTTATTTTCCAACATCGATGTTTTGCTTTCGATGTCGCAACCCTACTCCCAATGGCACCCTTGAAGTGCATGAGTCACCCATGGGGTGCCACGGGGAACCAAATGGTGCCTTCAAGGGTGCCATAGGGAGACAAGTGGCACCCTTCGGCGGTGCCGCTGGTGCTACAAAGCACCCATATGGGTCCATCCATAAAGGTGTCCTATGCGACCTGTCATTTTAACAGTGCATCAAGCAATTTATCAATGCATCTTTCCGTTCAACTGTTAATCTATATCTCATGCGCCTAATATACATAAAGGAAGTAGATTTTAAAATTACACTGTAATTCCAAAACGGTACAAATGATTTCTGGGTAACGTTCCTCGATGCCATTGATTTCCACCAATTTCCTGTGAAAATCAAAAATCTTCCAGGATTGACATAAGTCGCACGAATGCGGACAGTTGGGAAAAATATTTTAAGGTACCAGTTGGAAGGTATACTTTAATGTTTCGCCTACGGCCTGTCAGGATGTCTGTGTATGTCTGTGTTTGAATACATCTGTATTAGGGGAAAACTTTATTCTGTGTGCCTGTAATTTGTATCTTGGCCTCTGGCACTAGGCGGAGAAAAAAAAGAAAAGAAAGAAAGAAAAAAGAAAAAAATACAAAAAGATTATTTTATGAATGTATCTTCTTTTCTTAAAGTCAATAACATCTGTGGTTTAAAGAGAGGCAAGACCATATAAGACTAACTAAAACAGCAGTCTTTATTTACATTAATTTTACCATTTTATTATAAATAACCCCTACTCCCCTCCCCCCTTTTTTTGCCTATAAAGTAAAATCATATCAGTGCTTAAAATTTAAAACATAAATGCAGAATGATGTGTCAAATTTTTAATTTATTCCAGAATCAATGTGCTCCACATCTTAAATAACTGTGCGTAAAGAAATAAAACTTCTATTCTGAGAGATAGGAGGGAAATTGCAAAAATGTCACATAAAAAAGGAATTATACATCATCGAAACAAATGAAGGAAATCGACTTATCAGAAATTTAAAAGATCCGTAAATAACTAAGAAGTTGAAATAAAGTTCTTAAATTAAGATTCTAACTTGTCACGGAATAAAAGGAGTTGATGACTTATTTGGGCTTAAAATGAAATTTTCTGAATACCTTCGACCAAATCTAATTTTAAATCATAACTGACGCTCTATTTTATTAGATTAGGAATATTTGATCTTCTAAATCAAGATAAAGTAAATGTATGAAAAACTTGGGCTTCAGTTGTAGCTCTATTTTTTCTTTTCAGGGGGAGGCTTTTTTTCTAGATTTTTTTCTTTTTTTTTATCCTCAGATTTTCCCAATTTCAAAAATGCAATTTAGTTTGGTAAAATATTAACTGTCAACTCTGCGAGATTATATTATTTTATTTTATTAATAGGATTGTTTTACCTTTATTTTTTGGTGTAGCAAATAATGTTAATAATAATATAAACTGGACAACAAAAAGAAAAGAAAAAAGTAAAATCTTAAAAGTTCGTCAAAAAAGTTTCAAAAATGAAACACACAGAAAAATGTATGTTGACAAATTTGTTATATGCTATATGCAGTTATATGTTTTTCTTCTACGCTCATTGAACTATGTGTGCGTAATATATGTCATACAAAACTTTAAAAAAATATTTTATTATATTTTATTCATTTATTTTTATCTCATGTGATTGCCATTGACGAACTTACGAATCCTGACTGCTAAAAACTTTTGTTACAGTTGTGGATGAAAAAAACTTCCCGCGCCAACTTGTCTTAAATTTAGTTTGCGAAATGCACGGTATTAAAGCCTGTAGCTACTAAAAAGGTAGAATACATGTAAAAGTAATACTGTCTGTGGCAAAATGTAAATTTGTTCACATCTTAAGGTAAGCGAACACCCTAAATATTTTTTCTTCAATATTCATTGCACCTTTCTAAAACTTAATATGATTAGTTAATATGATATAAATAACATATTTCGTCAATTTATATTTTTTAGTAAAAAGTCACTATTTTTCGTAAAAATCTGCAGTTTTCTTAACACTTCTAGTGCGTTCTCCTTTTCACATTTTAAAAACTTTTTGGTTATATCTCTGCCTTAGAATGATATGACCGTCCAAAATTGGAAACAATTAACTAAAAATATGGTGTACGGGTTAATGTTTGAAGTTTCCTTTCAAAAAAATGTGATTTTCGTTACCTAACTTTAGTGCATCATTCTTTAAAACCCACATATTGCATGTAGACCAATTTTTAATGCTTTATAACACATCAATATAATCAATACTTATTTTTTGCAAGCTTCCAAATGCATTAAGTAAATAGTTTTTTGCTAGAGCTATTAGAGTAAATAAACACTTCGAAAACATGGTTTTGAAAAAACCAAGAAAGAAAAAGTAAATTGTAATTAAAAATAGTGCATTTGCGGCCACTAATTTTATTCTAGTTTCGTGAATAATTCATTAATTTCAAAAATGTTTGTGGATTTAGAAAGAAGAATATTGAGTCAATCTAAATGTCTCTAAATTTAAAACTGGTTGTGTCAAAAAATTTGGGTGTTCGCCTACTGTAATTTTAGAACACCTTTTCATATTTTAATGTCCATTTTAAGAGTTTAACGGCCTTCTAAAATGAATAGCGCACCTAACAAGCATTGGCCTTCCATGTCACTATAAAAAATGAATCCACCGATGAAACTATAATTCACTGTAATTAAAAGCTCCCCAGTTCATAAAATGTGTGAGAAGCAGTTGCGTGATAAGAGTTACTTTAGACACTTCTGTCCAGGTTACTGAAACATCAATTACTTACTCCCATTTTTCTGCTACCATTGTGTTGTCAACGCTGAAAAATATTCCCTTTAAGCTTCGGCCGTTTGCTGCAATTTCAAAAAATAACGGTTTCATTGGATGTAAGAAGTTCTATCTTATCAGCTATATCTGTGAAAAATAAATTAATAATAATGGGGTTAAGTAATTAAAAAACTCAAGACTGCAGAAAGTCAGGAAATAAATAACTGAGAAGTTATTCGGAGCTAATCGAATATATTTCTTCGCGAATGCCCATTACGTTGCTTCTTTTTCGTTCTTATTTTTTTATTTATTTTCATATTTTTTCAGGTGTATACTTCTTTTTAAAAATATATCAGATAATTAGTAAGCAATAATGTAATACCTTTTTAACAGCCCAAATGTTTTCTTATTTATTGCTACTGATGACAAATTTTGAAATAGGTTTCGTAATAAATCAATTGAAATTTATGATTATTTTTATCTTGATATCAGAGAACGAGTTATGACGGGTTCTTTTTTTCATGTTAATTTTAACACTGCAAAATGTAGCAGACGGGATGGTCATATTTAGTTTAACTTCAAGACAACGTGGATAACTTTAAATCAAAAGCGTACATTTTTGCTCAATGCTTTAAGCATGAAAAAAATGTAGACTTTCTAATAAGTCAACTTATATGTGTGATAGTTTTTACATTGCTGTCAGAGGGCAATTAATAATCCAAAACCTTTATATCCGATATTTATTGTTAACGTGTTTTTCTCATAAAAATGAAAAAAAATCATATAAAGTAACACGCAAAAATTACTAGTTTAAACTGCGCTTGTTACGTTATTTATTGCAATAGTTGATTTGGCGTGTTGTATCCTTAACTCTTAAATCTCTAAACCTATAACGTTTCACTTAATACACTGCGATGCAAAAGTTTAGACAATTGGCAAATATGTGAATAAAAAGAAAACTACTCAACGAAATTCTTTCAAATTTCTATTGCAATTACACAATATGGTCCCAAATACGTGTATGAAGTTCTTAAAATTTCAACTGGAATCAAATTTTGGATATGACAGAAGACATTTTTTAACATTGTTGCAAAAGTTTAGACAATAGTCATATTTTATGCAAATATCCTATGAAATGTGATTGGTGGAGGAAAGGCGGGACTTTATTATTCAATTATAAAGTGCAGAGATTGCTGAATAAATAATCAAAATCTCAAAAGCTCTGTAGTTCTCGTGTAAAGAAGATGAGAAAGTTTGGGAGCCGAAATTTGAAAATGAACCTACTTTATTAATTTTTTGTCTTTTAAATCGGCTCTAGTATGGTAGTACGTTGTTTTTTACTTTGTGGAGAGCAAATTCAGACATACATATCGATCAAAAAGTCTAAGAAAAATTATATTTCTTAAGGGTGAAGAAATTGGAAAAACGGCTCATACTGGCGATTCGCCCCTTAATTCTACAAAACTTCAACTTGGGTCAAAAACAGCACGTGACAGCATAAGTAGATGAACAACTGAATCGGAATGCATTAAAAAAAAAACAAAGAATTGTGCCTGAGCCTTTTCGGACAGAGTTTCCCAAATAAGCCAGATTTTAATGTGAAAAGCAGCATATGTATCATCGTGACTAAAAAATGAATGGTACTTTCTTTGATAAAAATAATTAAAATTGGGATGGCCTAGATGGATAAAAATTCTTTTCGTGGGACTTGAGAAATATCCAGTGATCATATGCTGTGCTGCTTTTACCAATAAAATCCGGCTTATTTGGGACACTCTGTCCAAAAAGGCTAAAGCACAATTCTTTGGTTTTTTTATGCATTTTGATTCAGTTGTTCATCTACTTATGCTGTCACGTGCTGTTTTTGACCCAAGTTGAAGTTTTGTAGGATTAAGAGGCAAATCGTCAGTTCGAGCCGTTTTTTCAATCCCTTCATCTTTAAAAAATGTAATTTTTCTTGGTCTTTTGATCGATACGCATGTCTGAATTTGCTCTCCACAAAGTGAAAAACAACGTACTACCGTACTAGAGCCGATTTAAATGACAAAAAATTAATAAAGTAGGTTCATTTTCAAATTTCGGCTTCCAAACTTTCTCATCTTCTTTACGCGAGAACTACAGAGCTTTTGAGATTTTGATTATTTATTCAGCAATATCTGCACTTTATAATTGAATAATTAAGTCCCTTTCTTTACTCCACTAATCACATTTCAAGGGATATTTGCATGAAATCTGACTATTGTCTAAACTTTTGCAACAATGAAAAAAAATATCTTTTGTAATGACCAAAATTTGGTTCCAGTTATATTTTTAAGAAGTTCAGACACGTATTTAGGACCATATTGAGCACCTGCAGTAGAAATTTGAAAGAATTTCGTTGAGTAGTTTTCTTTTTATTCACATATTTGCCAATTGTCTACACTTTTGCATCGCAGTGTATACAGCGCTTTCAATAAAGGGATGTGGGGGTAACAGACAATAGCTACTTCTATTAACTCTGCTATAAAGTATAAATATTCTGATTTTTTTCAATCTATTCACAAAGCAGTATAATCACCAATTTTTATGAATGCATCACGATTTCTTCCTTAGAGCACTAATATCTATAATTCACACTTCGTGAGTTAACTAGTTCAAGTTCACAAACGTGACTGCGTAATGCGAGCTAAATAACCAGACAATGCGGGCGACGAATGGGAAACGGTGGAGAAAAATAATTTAAATTCCTCTCAGATTCAATAATCGTGACTTTTCGTGATCAGTTTTGGATTGAATATTAATTGCGTTGGGAAGACAATGGTATGCTTGTTTCCAAACGAGTGGACAAAAAGCGGAAAATCGTTATTTAGTGAAAATAAGGTGGTGATTGTTCCGTCTGTGGTTCAGGTGATACATTGTTTTCATAATGGGACGTTTCGGATGCACAAGTTTTTATAATTGATCAATTAAAAAAAACAAAAACAAGTACGATTACTTGAGTATATGAGAATGGAAAAAAAAAAAAGAGAGTGTTGATTAGCATTGCTTAACCTTTTCAGCACCACAGGGATAGGTATGTCCGGCTGGAAATTACTCTATGGAATGTATCTATATATATAAAGATGACGAGCTCTGTTTGTTTGTATGTATGTTTGTAACCGATGGCTAGAAGCTCCCACAGTACCTACAGACCTGAAACTCAGCACAAAAACTTGAACTTATCCTCGTAAAATGCACCTCGAAGTCCGAATTCTAAATTTCGAATTAGTTATTTTTAAATTAGTTAATTAGTCTCATTTTTGGTGTATCCGTCATTATTGAGAGGGAAACTTTCCCCCACCCCCAAATATTATACATCGTTGGAAAGGTTTTTTTTTCCCCAAAAAGAAAAGTTTTAGTGCATTTTTCACCGAAACAGGACTTATTAATTAATCAAATTTAAACAATTTTCAAGGCTTAACTCTATACGCAAAACTGAAACACTGGATCCATTTTCCAGACAATCTTCTCTTTCTTCAGTGATAATTTGCATACAGAGTTAAGCCTTGAAAATTAACTAAGTTTGAGTAATTAATATCTCTTGTTACTTACTTAACGTAATGTTTTTTTTATTTATTTTTAGATTTGTGTGTTTTAAACTTAAACTGGACTTTTAGTGGAATTTGAAAGGCTGTGGGGCACATTTGAATTAAATAATATAAAAATTTTACTTCAGAGGGTTGGAGTAAATTTAAATATTCAGTTGACTTCCTTTACATTTATTGCACGGGCATCGCCGTGAGGGTAGTGCTAGTCTAATTATAAGTAGTAAAGGGTGTTGTTGTTGTCGTGCCGTTGGAAATCACTTTTTATTACCATTTCATAAAGCTATATAGATACTCATTTTTAGGATATTTATTCTTTCTCAGGTGAATTTTCTGTAAGATTACAGAATTACAAAAGGCACAATTAAACAGTTTATAACCATTACAAGATAAAATTAGTGTACTAATTAACATTTACAACCAGAACAAGCGTCGCCCATTATTATTATTCCTCGAAGATTTTATCCAAATTTAACATTCCTCATAAATGATGGAACTTAATGATTTTAATGATTTCTTTAAGCGAATTTTCCAGAAGATTAGAATCCCTAATTAAATGTACCGAGGGGACATATTTCCGAAAGCGCTGAGCGAGCAGAACTCCTCCATCTTTTCAAGCGCTTAGCAAAGCTCTTTGCCATTTTATACTGTCAATACCGACCGCCGTATGACACGTCACCAGAATTTTCTCGAGATAATATAAAGCAGACGGGTCCCCACTCTGACAGTGATTTAATTATTTAGAGAGAAAACGTCTCTCTATGGAAAAGATTTATTTGAGCAAAGTTTCCCCTCTACATCAAAATTAAGTTGCCGGAGACATCAGGCTTTTGTGTGAAGGGCCCCATTTGGAAAAATCTAGCTCAAAGTGGCGATTTGTTTGCTTTTTATTTATTTTTTTTCTCTTATCTCAAAGCCGCATTCGTCAAGATATAAGTCTGTTATAGAAATCTTTGCTCACATTGATGTATGATCTATTATCTTTAAATATCAATGTAATCTTTATGATATTTCAATGACTTTGTAAATTATATAGTTAATAATATGAAATACTTTTTTCTTGAGCAAAAAAAAATCTAAAAATGTTTCGCTATCCGAGTTGAATGATTATTTTCAAACCTCTTTCCCACTGGATGCAGTGACGTAATGTTACTGCTTTAGAAGAAAATATTATTTTCCTGTAGATTAAAAGTTAATAAATAACATATTTTTCCCGCACTGCAAAAAATGAACTACTGTTTTTTACAGTATAAACTTGCAGCCGAGGTTTCAATTTAAAACAAAAATGCACAGTAATAAAGTGTAAAACTAGAAATTTCTTATTGTAGTTCTTCAGTTTCTTATTGTAAAATTAGCAATTTTACAGTTTATTGCAGTAAAATTTAGCTGTATTATACTGTAAAAACAACAGTATAATAATAGCAGTAGAAGTTCCAGTTTAAAACTAAAAAGCACGATAATAAACTAAAGTTAGAAATTTTAGTTTATTACTGTACAATTAGCTATTTTTGAAGTTCAGCGGTATTATATTGTAAAAACAATTTATTTTTCGCAGTGAGTGTATAAAAGATCATTCTAAAATTTGGTGAACATTTCACCATGCTTTCACCAACTTAATGAAAGCGTGAATGAATGTTTACTAATGACATTCCGAGTTATAATTTATAAAAATATATTGTAAAATATTATTTAAAAATGCTTTTTGATGCGTAAAATATAGTTTACTAAAATTCTGGAGCTATTTTCAGTTTTCATGAAACTAAACAAAATATGCAGTGAGTTTTTATTAGGCAGAGTGCACATTAACTGAGAGCGGTTAGTATTTAGAAGTATACTAAATTTTAAAGGGCAGCAAATTTAACGAAAACAGAATCTTAGAAAATTTCATTTTTCTTTCAAGACACTTTTGTTTCCTCTTATAATTAAACTAGCGGTACCCGCACGGCTTTGCCCGTGGTATAAAATTAAAAGTTCATTTGTAAAAAAAATGATATAGCAGAAAAAATACTCTATTTTTGTTATAATTCAACTATAATTCCTTCAAAATATGATATAAAAATTTGGTATGGACCCTACACTACTTCCTTTTACGTGTAAATTTCTTAGTAGATGGCTTAAGTGCTAAAATAGTGCTTGAAGTGAGTAAGATAACAATTCAAACATTTGCATCCCTAGTTTGCCACGAAACAATGCAAAAAAATGTTTCACAATGATTAATCTCCTAAATATCGCCGATTTTAACATCATTCAGTAGATTTTTCGCAAAATATCGCCAATAGCGCCAAATTGAACCCAAAAAAATTTTTTTTCGCTAAATTTATTGGCAACTTGGCGATATGTCGCCAAATTGGCGTCAAACACTTGGTGACCAAAAGCTTGACGAGATATCGCCAAGTGGTCGCGCCAATTCATATCACTTTGGTCTGCATTGAAAGCCCTGATTACCCCATAAAAGGGGTAAATCACCCCCTTGGGGACATTCGAATGCAACCCCAAAGATAGGTGCACAAAAATAAGCCAAAAGAAAAAATAAGAAAAATTTTGTTGCTCACAGAAACCAACAGAAATCTTACCAAAGTTTAAAAGAAGAAGAAAGTTTTCTTTCCTAACTTCAAAAACAAAATAATACATTTTCCGAAATGACATACTTTAGAAAGAACGTTGCAATATCGCAATAAGATAGAAGTAAATATACTGAAATAGAATTGAATGCCAAATTGTAAAAAAGTCGCCAAAAAATTAATTTCTAATATTGTCTTTCATTATTTATTAAATGCAATCATTGCTGCAAATTACAGTCCAACAATAAATAATCACATTGCAAAAGTATATTTGGAGCAACTTTTTCTTTTTAAAGAAAAATAAGAAATAAATGAATAAGGCAAGGAGGCCTTTCTACAAAAATTGGTACGGATAAGTGGAAAACGGTGGGGACATCCGAATTCATAGGATCACTTTACAAACTAGTCAGCCGGAATAGTGTCAGAAGGATTTTTCTTTATTTTTTCTTCCACGCAGTGTTTTTCTTACCATCCACTTTGTCTCCTAACTGAGAAACAGCATTTATACAAATAAAAGAAAGAGTTCGTGGCATAAAGTTCCCAAAACAAGTAAAACAGTCCATTCGACATCAGTTGGAGGACAAAAATAACTTTATCAAGATTAGATAATAGCCCAGTCACATGTCAAAATTCCCCACCATGGATATATCTTCCCACTTACCACGGCGACATCTGGACTCTTTATGTCTTGATAGAAAAGTAAAAAAAAGGCGCTGAAGACATCAGAAATTTAACCCTCACCAAACGCACTTTCTGACAGGAAGTTGAAGATAAAATGTCAGAGATAAACAATCTGTTTTTCTCTGACAAACAGTCCCCCTAATCCCACTTAATTTTCTCAAGCAGAACCACTTTCTTGGGAATTTGATCCGTCTTTGCCATCCAAGGTTGTGTGCAGAGGTACCAAACCTTCCCCCCTTTTGTTCGATTACCAGTGAATATCTTCCAGCTACTGAATGACAACGATTGATTGAAAGTGGAAAATTTGCCCTGAAGATGGATGTCTGTTAAAAGGGTCTCATATAAAGAGGCTGGGGAGCTTTTGTTAGCATGGAATGTATGCGGATCTATATCAGTTTCCTGGCCCTATCTTAAAAGACTATGATAAAGATTTTTGTACGGATTTTAGGCCTGGAGTTTTAAAGTGGGAAGAAGTATAAATTTCAAGTTAATATGAGGCATTGGAAAAGTTATATATTTATTTTCAATTCGGAAGTAAAAAAAAAAAAAACAGCGAAAAATTAATTATGAAGCCGATTTTTTCTACTCTACAAGTTTAAAAAATGCTTTTATTTATAATCAGTATACTCAAAAATTGCAAATAAACTAAGTAAAAAATTGTTTTTCTCATTGATCCTACCTTTTACAAAAGGAAGTGACCCGTTTCGGCTTCAAGATTGCCTTCCATTTCCCCTTGGTCAAGATATAAATCAAAGGCGTATATAAGGGGTGGGCCCATAGGGCCCGGGACCCTCCCAAAATTAAGGAAAATTGTACCGAAATCCTTTTAAAATGTGTTTTCAAAAAGGAAAGTTCCCGACTTTCTCCCCGTTTCGCTAAACATCAACAAAAATAATTTTAAATTGCAGTTAAGAGTCTCAACGCCGAAAAATTTCCAGGAGAGCACTTAAACCTCTTGCTACAACTTAAATTTGGAAACTTTTCTGCGAGAGAGCACCCTACCACCTCGTTTTCTTTCAACGTATTATAGCATAAAATTGCGAATTTAAAACTTCAATGTCACAAAATTGTGAGGGCAGCTTCTGAATCCATACTTTTTCCCTAAAGTCATTAAAGATAGCTTAAAATGGGTTTTCAGGACATAAATTTTAAAACATTTCCATTAGTAGAGGGCTCCCGAACTACCACCCTTTCCCTAACGAAAATCTGAAGTAAGCTTGGCTACGCTTGGTTACTTCGGCCCCCTCCAAAATTCAAACATATATACGCCACTGCTATAAATATTGCCAATGTCGGAAGTCAACTTATCACAGGAGCACTATAAGCATTGTATAACTGTTTCTAAGCATAATACTTAAGTTTTTACACGGAATTACTATTTTCTTTTTAATGTGTCATTTGATAAATGTACAAAGAAGCCAATTGAACTATAAGAGAGTGGGATATTTGGTGACGAACCTTCGATTAGTCTTATTTGGAACATTTACCATATAGATTATTATTAGCTACTCATACCGACAAAAACTGAAAAATCTTGCTCTCCAGAAACTAAATTTAGGAGCCAGAAAAAAAATATTTTGCAGAAGTTAGAGAGAGATTCAATAGAAGCTTGATATAATAAATAGAAGCATTTCGTGTGAGATGGCTTCTAAAATGTTATTGTTCTGAAAAAGTAATCACCAAGCCTTTTTTTGTCGCCCGAGCAACCTGGAAGCCAAAATTTGTTGGATCCCTCCTATTAATATACATTATAATTCTATTAATATACATTATATTGCCTATTAATATATATAAGGTATAATCATTTTGCATTAAAAAATTCAATATTTAATTCATACTGTTTGATAACGCCAACATTTGTCTTACAATTTCAACACACTGAAATTATAGTACATTCACTATTTAAACACTAATACACACTTTATCGCCAAAAGGAATGGAAAAAAATGAGAGAGAAAAGAAAAAGAAAGACTGGGGGTGCATAAGTTTCATAAATATTTCACTTCTCCATAAGCCATCTTATCACAAAGAAGCCGTCAATTTGTCATCTTCTATTTACACACTTTACTTTAATTTAAAGTAAAAACATCCGACTGCAATATTTCCAGGGGAGGGGGACAAAGACACACATAATCCCCTCAAGTAGCATTGGAATGATTACACCAGATTTTTTTCCCCCACTGGCTCCCCAAACAAGAAGCGAAACGATTTCTCTCGGACAAATATCCCTTTCCGTGCTCAATCTACTTATAAAACCTCCCCCAAAGTCCCCGCCACCTGAATATTTAATCCTCTTCTTGAATGTACTTAGATCTGCGAATATCACGTATTCCCATTTTCAAACAGCCCACCTCAATTCATCACCAGAAGATCTCGACGACTTTGATCGACTCCAACCCAATCTCGAATTCAACGGTTCTTGAATTATGAAAGCGAGGAGGATGGATGGTTTCGCCCGGGGGTGAAAATCTGTTTGAGGAGGGGTGCGGGCACATAGAACATAAGCCCTCGGTTGCCTGGTGTAGATATCTAAAAGGGGATTAGGCTAATACCACTCCAGGCGTATGCACCAGTTATAAAGAAAGCTTGGCCACAAATCATTGGATAGATTTGCATGGTGCGTGGAATAGCTTTTGTTGGAGGGGGTGCTTGAGAGCGCCGTTCTGAAGGAAATATAAGTAATGGATTATGTTGCTGGGCAAGAGGGTGACATATATATTGAACCCCTGCTGTTGGCAGTTTAATGGATGATTATGCATTTATTATCGTAATGAAATAGCTGTTATTCATGTAAATTTGCTCTTAGTGAAATCGATTTATGGTTTTATGAAATTGAATATAGAGCTGCTGGGTTGCTTCAACATAAAAGCATGTTGTTCCACAATTTGGGAACACACGTACAAGCATTCCTTTAACGAACTTTCGATAAACGAATTTCACTTTTAGCGAATTTTTTAATAGGAATGAATTTTTCGTAGCTGAAATTGAAAATGATGATTTTCTTTAGTACAAGAAATGCTTGAAGCAATAAGTTCCAGAAACATTCATGTGTCCATCAGTTCCTGGTGAAAATATTTTCTCAGTATAAAAAGTTTGCAATTTTTGAATTAATATAATAAAAATCTTTCAAAACTATTCAGCTGTTGTAGATATTAACTGTGTCAAAAATTATATGAAAAAACTAAACTGTTTCTAAAGTACTAGAACCGGGAGACGAAATAAACATTCTGCTTCAAAAACCACACCTCAAAGAAGTATTTCCGCTAACACTGCGCTCGAACAAGAGCCATTCAGACACATTGTAATCCTAAGCTCAGAAATTTAAAGGTACAGAGTGAAAGAGAGGAAGGCTTTAAATTCAACAATATTTATTCCCTTTTCACCGATTTTAAAGAGTTGCAGAAACATAGCTCATTATGTACCTATACTTATCATTTTCAATACACAAGCATAAACCAAACAAAAGTATCAAACGCATTCGGACCAATAATACGAATTCTTAGCATCTGATGTATTGTTTGTCGTTATATTCTTTCTGAAACAAATATAAAAACTCCTCTTTTTTCGAATCTTGCTACCCTCCTTCATGTGTTTCATTGTAGGGATGTGCAGGTGTCTGTGACATATGTATACCCTGGTATTCATCTCCCCAGTAGCAACGGTCAATAGAACAGCTGTGATTTCGATCGATTTTCGTATATCGGTATGAACTTTCAACCGCTGGCCACAAGTCAGTTCAGGGTCTTTGTTATTTTTTTTTTTCACCTGCAATCGATTAATTCTTTGTGAAGGAGCTATGTTGATTTTTACTTTAGACTGAAAGTTAGCTTTTTTTTATGCGGATACAAATGTGTGTCTTTTAATGGCTAATAATTAATAAAAAGAGTTAGAAATTAATATCTAGAGCAGAGTCGGCTCTTAGCGGAAGACAGATGATTACCAGTTGAAATCTTAGAATAAGAGTTAATAATAATAATAATAATAATAATTATTATTATTATTATTGAAGGGGCAAGTGGATGAAGGTGATATGTGGCTTTTTTTTTTTAATTTCTAGAAAAAGCTTTCTAAAAATGTCGTGCTATATTTTTTTTAATGGATTTTTCTCAACGGGTAAAACGGGGTCATAATCCTCGTTACCAACCAATTCTGTAACTAAGGGGACGCATGATACTGATGGACTTAACACTTTCATCCATGCTAAAAAGTAAGTTTCAAAAATTGTCACATATCACCTTTATCCACTTGCCCCTTCAATTATCATTATTATTATTTTATTTTTTTATTATTATTGAATTATTATTATTATTATTATTATTATTATTATTATTATTATTATTATTATTATTATTATTATTATTATTATTATTATTATTATTATTATTATTATTATTATTATAATTATTATTATTATTATTATTATTATTATTATTATAACAATAGTAATAAAAATAAATAAATTAAAATAAATAGTAAATATTATTTTGACCATGTATAACAATCACAAAGTTAGCAGCTGCCAATGCTTGAACTTTTTATGATGCAAAACTCGAAATGATTTAAACGTTTGTCTTAAGATTTTTGTTTTAATCTAGAAAGCATTTTTCTATTGTTAAAATATAATATTTAAAAAAAAATCAGATTATTTTTCAAACACCATCATTTTTCAATTTCTGTGGGCTGTAATTGAGAAATCAAAATTTAAAAACAGTCATTCTACAAGAGTTGAAAAATAGAAACTCATGCATTAAAATTATAGTGTAAAAAATAGTATAAATTGTCTTATTCCATTGTTAATATACAAATATTGCTTACATCAGAATTGTGTATTTTAAATTTACTCTCCGATTTTTACTACAAAAATATTTTGTTTATATTCTTAAACAGAACTTCAAGTTTTCCTCTTATCAATCTTGAATGAATGTTAATGATTACTATTTCCCTTTTTCAAAAAAAAAAAACAAAAAAAAACACTTCTATAACAAAATTGCAAAACTCCATTTGTAGAATCCATTTTTAATTTAGAAGGAATAAAAATATTTGATTAAAGATGTCTTTTTTATTTAGTTTATTCATTGATAATATAACGAAGTTGAGTTTGTCGTTTTTTCCAATATTACTGAGTTAAAAAAGAAACACTGATTACTTTTGTTATTGATTGAAAGCAAAAACGAGTAAAATTAGAGTAAAGTTCAATATTTAATTTTGAGAGGCGTTCAACTATGAGATAAATCGATTCTAATTTTGTTTTCTTGTGAAGCGGAATTAAACATTGACAGTTACACTCAAACATAGGTTTTTCAATGTACACTCTTTCAATAACTTGGAACTAAATATGCTGTTTCAATCATCCATTATTTTTTAAGTATCTATACACAAATGAATTTGAATTTGTTATGTTTAGTTTTCATTATTGGTTTATTACTTTAAATTAGTTGATTAACCCATTTATGCCCAGTAGCCTAAAAAGGGGACGCTTGTTAGTTACTGCATACAAAAACATGTAATGGGTATATCATTTTACTATAGCTGTTTTTCACATGTTAAATAGTCCTTCTTCTTCAGAAAACCAGTTAGAGTCACTATTTGGGCTTCAGAGTTTATTTATTGACAGCTATTTTCAGACAAATCAGTCAAGCAACGATCCAGCATGGGTAGCCACAGAAAGTAAGTTTTTTTTTTGCGAACTTATTTTTCATAAAATTAAACTATTTTTAAATGATTTGCTAAACATTGATCACAGATGCCTTCTGTAATCTTGCTTTGCCAAGTAAGGTCGTATTTTGCTCAAATATCTGCAAAATATTCCATTAACAGGATGTTAAATAACTTACTAAATATGGCAACGGCGAACTATTTTAAGCCTAAAATGTATGTAAATCATTCCAAGTAAGAGATTTAAGCATATAAAAATTTTTAAAATAATTTATAAAAAACTTGGGCATAAATGGGTTAATGTAATTGTATAGATTGTTGCAAATGACTGCATTATTTACAGGTTAAACTTATGGTTGGGCAGCGTAAAATATTTTGCTTCGTGTGGTGATGCATTCCCATTTCTAAATCACGTTGAATAATATTATAAAAAGTTTATAATATTATTGAATATATATGCAACACGAGTTATAGATATAGTTGGGTGGTGTTAAAATTTTTACTCTGTGTCATGATGCATCGTCAATGTTACATCACGATGTTTCGATGCATCATGTTAAAAGAACAAATAATACACTGCAAAAAAATGAACTGTTGTTTTTACAGTATAATTCTGGCAGCCGAGGTTCCGATTTAAAGCTGTAAAATGCACAGTAATGAAATGTAAAAGCAGTAATTTCAGTTTCTAACTGTAAAGTTATTGATTTTAGTTTATTGCCGTAAAATTTAGCTGTATTAATTAAACTGTAAAAACAACAGTATAATACTGGTAGAAGACGTTCCAACTTAAAACTATAAAATGAAAGGCAATAAACTGTTAAATTAGCGATTTTGCCGTTTATTACTGTAAAAGTAGCAATTTTACAGTTTGTTACTGCAAGATTAGCAATTTCTGCAGTTTATTGCTATGAAATTAGCTGTATTATACTGTAAAAACAACTTTATTTTTTTTAGTGTATTATTGAATAAATTTAAATAATATAAAAGATTGCATTTTTTAAATGGCCAATAATTTTAGCTCATAAAATATTCTTTTAAGCCGTTTAGAAACAGAAAAACGAGTATGTTTGTATTTTGCCGACGAATGAATTATTTTGCAACTTAATCTGTCAATGTTAAAGGCAAAAACATGTGTCCAAGCTTTTAAAAAAGGAACAGTGAGAAGCAGAGATGTTTAAGATAACAAACTTTTTTCATAGTTTTGAGTAAAACGCATGGTAAGCTAAATTTTCACACTGCAAAAAATAAACTGTTGTTTTTAAAGTATAATACTTTCAACAGAGGTTTCAGTTTAAAGCTATAAAATGCACGGCAATAAACTAAAACTAGCAATTTTACAGTTTATTACTGTGAAACAGCAATTTTACAGTTTATTACCACAAAATTAGACACATTATGCTATAAAAACAACAGCATAATACTAGCAGCAGATGTTCCAGTTAAAAACTGTAAATGCACAGTAATAACAATTTTACAGTTTATTAGTTTATCAGTTACAGTAATAAACTAAAATTACCAATTTTAGTTTATTACTGTAAAATTAGCAATTTTTACAGTTTATCACTATAAAATTAGCTGTATTGTACTGTAAAAAACAGCATATATTTTTATAGTGTAGATAGTCTTTTACTGATAAGTTTTACTCAATCATAATGTGTATCATCACCTACCAGAGCAATTTGTACCTTGCCTGGCTTCGAACAAAGTTGTATTTCACTACGATTACTACTTATATCCCTTTACTTCTGGTCGTTTCAAATGTTTTTTAAATACTGATGAATATAGTCAAGGTTTTGTTAAAAATCAATAAGCTTTTCATAAGTTCAATATGAAAAGTTTGACTTTCTGATACAACTGAATGCAATTTTAGTCTACGTATTTTATTCCAGAACTCCGTAAATAAACAGTGGACTTCGGTTAATAGAAACAGCGGTTAATTGAATCAACCGCATTTGATGAACGAAATCGCCAAAAATAGATAAGCAATATCCAGCTTTATTGAACTAGCCGCTTTATTGAATTAGCTAGGCAGTTTTTTTTTTTTATTTTAGAAAACTAGATTGTTTCTTAAAAAAATATAATATTTCTTAGATGCTGGTATTCTCTTAAAATGTAAAAGTATAAACAGAAAATAAACAGCTTCCTTCATAAATCTACGTACTATTTTTCACATGCTGAAATATTAAGACGAATTTGAGGGGGGAAAATCAGTGGGTGTTTTAAATAAATGGAATTTGATATGAAAATCAACAATCATAAGACATATTAAAAAAAAAAAAACTTATAAATTTAGAGAATCTTTTGAAAGCGAAAAATTCAAATTTTCGAAAATAAAAGAGTAAATCCAAAATATATTTGCGAACTAATTTTAGTTCATTAGTGAAAACCTTATACTCTATTCAAAGATGAGTCACAAACAAAATACTCTGAAAAACTTCAAAATAAAATCCGGCTAATATTTTAAATTCAAAATAACATTTTACGTTGATAAAATAATCTTTCTCCATATGTAGATCTTCCCAAATATATCCAAATATGTTTTGATACATTTACTGACATTGCAACAAAATCCTCTTTCGCATCTCTTTTCTACAACATTTTGGATGAATTGCATTGATACCTATACAAGCTTTTATGCTCTATTATTACTCAATGCTTTGGCAACAGATTTATGATGCCCCACTAAATTCTCAGTTCCTACAAGAAAGCGAAAAGCGGGAAGAATAAAAAGACGCTGGGGAGATATATATCCCGATATTTCTTTCCAATTCTGTTTCGAATGCTGCAATAATCTTTAGAAGCGCCCGGTAGTTGACGTACCTCTTTCACAGACGATATTTACTACTTTATGTAAAAGGAATCAATCCACTGAAACTGAATTCCAGTTGGTATCGGCGGTGGACTAATGTACCCTAGAGTGAGAGAAACGGTTCGAGATCTGGAACTTTAATTTAAAATATTTAAATTTGGTGAAATAGGAGTGAGGTATAAATTTTGCGGAGGAAATTTAAAGGGGGAGTTTAAATATATTCGCTTTGATATAAGGATGAAATTTGTTGCTGAGTTAGAATCTGTTGGAGAATAGTGTTGGGTGACTTTGCTCTTTTAAGAATTTCAAAGTAATAGATGATCGAGTTGAATTATTTAGTCTCAAAGACAATATTTTTCACATATGCATAGGTTATATACTGTTGTTTATGAAACTGAGTATTCCAACGTCTTTAATCTTCTCTGAAATATGTTTGTGATTTAAAGCATCTGGAAGTTGTGGTTAATATCTTTTCAAATATTTTGACTCATTTATTTCAAACTGCTTAAAGAAAATATATCTCAAAATTGATGCATTTATACTTTTAGGAAAATATATAAATGAGAAAGGTACAAGATTTTATAAGAGAGCATTTTACGTCTCGTTATAAGCCTCTTTCAAAACGTATTTTTTACGACTTTTTATTTTCTCTCTTCATTTCTTTAAAAATCTAATTTGTTTTGCTAGGAACGTACTCTAATAGAAAGGAAAAACCCGGTTCAAAAATTCTCTAAGTGTAAAATGAGAAAACTATGCGATGCAAGTTTAAAATAAAAGTTCAGGAAAAAAGTGAAGAAAAAAATCTTTCACTTAGAAACAAACAGGTAACGAAAATAATTTTTTAAAACTCTACTGTAAATTCAAAAATATTTCTGTTAAAACCACATTAAGCTGAAATTTTCAAAATAGATTTCTGGATAGTTTTCATTTTACGTCGAGTGATGCTTACGAATTAGAACTTTGACGAATTAGAAGAGATTTTAGCCATTTTACCGAATCATGATACCTTTCCCTATTTTCATTTTATTTGTGATCCATTAAGTCTGAACGTATTTTAGTACGCGTTAAACTACGTGCAGAGTTATGAAGAAAATTATTTTTAAAATTAACAGTTTACCAGAATGTATTCGGTTATAAGCTTTATGAATAATGTCTTCTTCAGAACCTCATACTTGTACTTACTTCGTAATGTTTATGAATTCTGGATGTGCAAAATTTACAGAAACGCATCATCAGTATTTTTCGTGAGTCTAGATAAAGAGTGTAAGCTACATAACTCTTGTCGCCTCATTTTCCTTCAATCATGTAAGGCAGCTAAATTCTAATGTTTTTTCAGTACCTCAAATTGTGTCTTCACTTTACCAACTGTTAAAATTTCGAATATGCCATTCTTACATTAACGGATCTAGTGCATTTAATCAATAATTTTTAACCAAAATGTGTGCAACTTGTCTTCCTATTTTATTTCAAATCGCATGAAATTTCAAGGATAAAAGAAGAAGTCAATCGCGAATCATAGCTGAACTGTGTTATTTTTTCAAAGTCGGAAATTTATGCCCATTTCATCAACTTTTTAAGTTCAAATGAGCTATTTTTACATTATTTCATTAAATGTATTTGATCAAGAATTTGCTTGAAAAGTTTATGCAACCTCTGCCCTTATTTTCCTTCAAAACGCACGAAATTTCAAGGATAAAAGAAGCGATTCATGTAAATTGCACGAATCCTCTTATTAATCAGAACCTAAAACTGCTTCCCATTTCATCCACTTTTTAAATTATGAATGTGATTTTTACATTAGCTCATCAACTGTATTTGATCAAGAATTTATATAGAAAGTGTATGACACCTGTCTACTCATTTTCTTTCAAAACATACGAAATTTCCAGGATAAAAGAAGTCATTCATGTAACATACACGAATTCCATTACCCGTGGTTCACTCCCACTGAATAATTTCTTTCTCATCCATACCCTTTACCCCCTCTGACGATGCCAATATCCACCGCCAGCAGGTGGAACCATTCCGAGGAAGGGAAAAATGAAATAAAAAATGGCTCATTTTATGCAACTTTGAAGAAAAGATCGTCGCAAGAATGAGGAGGAAAAAAGACCGAGACAGAAAACAAAATTAAAAAAGAAATCTGGTGGCCCGAAGAAAAGAGCATTCCTTGGGCATATTCCAAAGAAGAAAGTATAAAGGCTTATTGTGGGAGAGGTGCCCCTTACTTTGTGCCACGGAGTGTAAAGTCGGTGCGATGTTCTTTTGAAGGTCTCTTACCTATTTTCTGACAGATGTTCTTTACTCACGCCTAGGCCGGCCTACTTTTTGTCCCTGTTTGGGGCGTGTAAGCGAAAACTTGCCCTTCATTTGTGAAAAAAAAAAAAAAAAAGGTTCGTACCATACTGTGAAGGCGAAGTTAAGTGAAGCAGCGAAGATGAGATTGGGGATATGGCAAGGGCTCGAGATTTTCTTTTGGTCTCTTGTTTGCCCCATAGTGTGCGGATGTTTTCCTTCCTTAATAAGATACGGAAAAATAGAGGTGGCGCGGGAAAACACAGCTTCACCAACGCTTTTCAATCTCCTTTTGACTGCTTTAAGCTTTTTTTCTTTTCTTTTTTTTTGAAAGGGAGCAATTGAATGGGACTTTTTTTTTAAGTATCACACGGACAAATAATTTCCGTAAATTTTAGGATAAAATAATTGAGCAATGTAACAGGAAGAATTTTCGTTGTAACTGGTGATTTTTAAGAGCATATAGAATAGTGTTTCTTCGTTTTCTAGTATCATGTAGTTGTTTAAAGGAGAATTTAAGTACAAGGCAGTATTTTATCAGCATTCTGTGCCACGCGAGACAATATCTATCTCATTTCCTATATGTATGTACGGGTTTGTTATTATGTGGCAATTTTTATACCAATGGAAGCTGTACAAAACATCCTTTATCTATATCCAGTGAAGTAAGTGAACTAAAAATTAACGAAACCATATTTTCAAAGTCACATTGTTTAAGGTTGATCAAGGGATCAAGAATATTTCTTACAAGCCATTTAGATTTACATACACTGCAAATAACCAGCACACATTGGAAATGAGTTTAGAACTCTTTAGTGTTTCTGTTGCCTGAAAGTGCACTAAAGTGTGTTCCGAATGTGCTCCGTTAAAAAGAAGGTGCATTTGAGATAACTAAGTATTAACAGAAAAATTGCTGATACAAACAAAGAGTGTTCCATACTTGCTGAAGAAATTATCCCCAAAAGTATGCTGCAAAGTGCTCTAAAAGAAGGACCATGAGCCTGTGTTCAAAAAACGCTATCACATATGCCTGCTCTAAAGTCAAAAAAGTGTGATGAACCAAATAATTGTTTAGAAAAGTGTCCTGACAAGTGTTTTGTAAACTGTTCCAAAACATCTGCTGCAAAGTCTTCTCAAAAAGGGGACAAGTGTCCGTGTCCAAATAGTGTTCAAGAAGTGTCTGAAGGTTTGCAGTGTAAAATATCAATGAAAGGTGAATCAGCACAATTATATGTTTTTGTAGGCCGTAATTTGCATTTGTGTAATTTTCTCTTTATGCAGTTTTGTATTTTGTTTTCTTGAATTAAACATACAATTTTTACTGTGTAGAGCGAATGTCGGTTGTTTATGTACCTTAAATCAATTAGTAGGCTATTTTGTTTAGTCCCTTACTTTTACTCATTCGGACAACCTGGATCCCCTGTTAGTTTAGACATTTAGAGTAACGAGGTTCTTCTACATTAGTTTTGAATAAATTATTGAGAAGAAATTAAATAAAGAAGGATTTCGATTGTTTTGAAAACAAAACTAATTGGGCTGTACTTTTCGTGCACAGCTTCTGTTGCATATTGAAATTACTCGCATCAATAAAGAAAACAAAAAGAAATTAAGGGATATTAATCTTGCTTCGCTCAGTCTGACTGAACTTATTTAGACAAAGAATAAATTGAAGTTCAAATTTTAAACATTAAAAAAATATATGAAAACAATAAAACTCAATAATGTCTTGTTAATAAACTTTAATTCTTTTGAGAACTCTAACTTTTGTAACAACCTATTCAAATGCCACGATTTAAAACGAAAAATATTCTGTTATACTTTAAAATATTTCCATTACCAAAAAAGCGACCAACGCAAAAATGTTGCTCGCTTCTTCCACAAAATGATTTTCACAGGTCTACCCGTAAATGGAAGTTGAAGATTACATAGGCAAACTTACTTGCCAAACTATCTTAATAATAATGCCAACTTTCAAGGCAATAATTTAAGAGCAGATGGTTCTCCAAAGCGTGAGTTACTGCTTCTTTCTTTCTTTATTATTATTATTTTTTTCATGTACCAAGCATTCTTCCCGAATAATGGAATAGGAAGTAATCGGTTCGCATCTCACTTTCGCTTTTCTTTTCGTGTAGTAACAACCAAGATGAAATCATGTAATGTTTAGGATAAGTGGAGGGTAGCCATTTGAGCATCTGGGCCATTTGGTTAGTAAGGTCTTTATAGAATCACACGAGTTCTAAATTTTTCTATCAGTTTTTGCTTCAGTATAATATTGATTATGCATCCACGTATTAAGATAATCAACAACATAATTGTTATTTAAGTATTTAAAAGGTTAAATATAAATAAAATTTGACAGCAATGTATAAATAATTAGCAATTTGTTATTGCTAAAAAATAGAAAAAAAGTGAATTTCAACATCTTAAATTCAGATTGTGATTCCCGTGGTGCGTGTGTGTAGTTTATAGGCGCCGCCATAGGAAGGTGCGGAGGTCGAAGACTTGCAGCTGAGTCCGATGGACCACCGTCCACCCACCTGGTGGAGGTTCTGGGTCCAATTTGGAAAAGGAACCACAACGGCAGCTACAGTCAAAAAAGAAAATAAGTAGCAATTTGGCATTGCTCATTATAGAAAGTTCGAAAACCTTATTTTTCAAAATATCTTCAAAATTAATAAACTAATCACGCAAAAAAGACAGATGTGAGCTGTAAAACTGGAAAATCAATGCGTATAAAAGTTGAATGCTATACAATGCCAAAACTATTCAATGTTCATGCATTCAAAAAAACACTTTTGAAAGTCCAGATTTATCTGTAATGATGTCAGAACGTAAAATATATGTGATATTTTAGTTTTTTTCTAAAAATAATCACAAGAGCTTTCTATTTAATAATGTAAAATTTCTAGGATTAATTTACATATTTTTTCTTTTGCTGGGTCTAAAGTGCAAACGTTTTAGGCGCACACACACGCATGATTTACTGTTCTTGATTAACGTAGTGGACATTCTTTCATCTAGTGTATTAAATTATAATATTTAACTTCTTCCCTTCATTTAATCAATCTGCTCGGCGCCTCAGCATTCCCCGATGTGTATATTTGCCTCTGCAATTAACAGGCGGTATATATACTAAACTATGAGACAAGTGGAACTCAGCCATCCGATACCCAAAGCTATTCCAAAGAACTCAAGACTTTCTTCAGCTCTATGTGATGAGGGGAAAATAAATATAAAGAAAAGTGGGCGGCCTAGGGGGGGGGGGGGATGATAAAAAAAGAAAAAAAAAAGAACAGGATTGCATCGTGGACTTCTTTTCCTACTTCGCAAGCAGAAGTTACACCACTCTAGAGAGAAGGCCTCTATTTGTTCTAGAAGAGTCATCCGATGCTATGGAACAAGCCTAGAAAATGCTGCGTAGTGTACACACGGCTCTGAGACGCTGTTCAAGTAATGGACAAATAGCGGATAGTTAAAGGTCTTTAAAGGGAATGCATTGATGTTGAGAATGTGGGTTTAGTTGTAGGGAATAGGAACAACTGCTGCAGCTCTCTTTGGAGGAAACCGCTTTTGGTTGGATAGTGTTTACATTTTGACTTAGTAAAAAAGCGAAGATGCTTTTCTACTACATATTCTAATGCCTTTACTTATTTTAAGTAATTTCTTACAAAGTTGATACAATTCTAATGCACAAATGTAATTTTAATCTATTGTGATAGCTTGCATCGTTAGTAAAAAATAGGGGAGAAAGAAAAAATAGTTTATTAGCCATTTTACTTATCTAAGGAGTAGCTTTATTTAATTGGATGCAGCTTTTGCTTAATTGGTGAGTAATTTTGTTTCTTTGACGAGTCTGACTGTTTAGGGTGATTGTTAGTGCTATTATTTCATTTAAGCTTGGTTTTATTTTATTGGTGGTTGTTCTTGTTTAACTGGAAAGTAGTTTTGCTTAGTCAACATGAGTTTTTTCGTTTCTTAATTTCTCTTGTGTTTTTATTTAGTTAGAGGGCTCTTATTTAATCAGAGGATGGTGTGTGTTTATCTGAGATATTTTTTGTGCGACTGAAAATCGGTTTCTTTCATTAAGCGAGATATTTTTCACTGTTGAGTAGTTTTGTTTCCTTCTAAACTGTTTTGAATAGTTGGAAAATACTTTAGTTTTACTGGCACATGTATATATTTCTATTTGATGATGAATTTAACTTTTTCATATGACTTATTCTTGTTGACTTTAAAAGGGTCTTTCATGACTGTAATAGCTGTATGTAGCGGACGTCACTGCGATATGCTGTGAAAAAAAAGACGTTTATTTCGGGGGGAAGTTTTATTTCGGGCAGCATATGCATTCAATAATAATAACAATAATAATACTAATGATTTTCACATCGACCTTTTCAGTATCAAAAGATGAGTAAAATATCTAGTATGTAATTAAATAAGTTCAGTAATAACGTTTTTAAACATTATTACATCGGAAAAATTCTTTAGATATTAATATGACTTCTGAGGGAATTGCTAATAAAATTAATGGCCTGAGTTTAAAATTTTATGAGGTGTCCTAATTTCAAATCTCAACGAGCTTATTGGTAAAATTAATAAAAAAAAATCAATTCTACTTTGTTTGGGTGTCTCTGTAGGTTTAATACATACGTGCAAATTTTCACTTGATGATCATTGAGTTGAAGTATTTGAAGTCCCCCCCCCCCTTGAAACTTTACTAGAGGGATGTCTGTATCATTAAACACAATCAATTTTTCACAGCGTTCGAACATTCCATTTCATTCCCAGGATACCTTCTTTAAACTTCCCGCAGGTGTTGAAGTTTAAAAAGACAAGCTTTAAATGAATAACCGACAGAATAAAAACGCATCCTAAGATATGAAAAGAAACGGAAAGTTCAAGTAGGGTCCAAATACGCTTAAGAGCTCCCAAAGAAGCGCGGAAACTTTGCCCCAAAATATAGACCATTACTGCGAATTTCAATTTGATCTTAACTGAAGTACCACTTGAAAGTCAAGGACGGATTATAGATTACAGTTGACTTAATCCGCTTTTAGACATTTCTTTCTAAGCTTCAGCAATAAGGGCCTCCTTTATTCCTTATTAAGAAGGGTGCATTGCAGGGGGGTGGGATGCTTCCACGGATCTGTACAAACGATGGAAAGGGGATCTTTTTTTCAAACTTGTCTTTTTTTTCTTTTTCATACGTATGTGCTTACGTCTGTCAATACAAAAGAAGCTTTGTAAGATATCTGGGGACTTGCTGCAACTTTACATTATGTCTTTTCTGATACAACGCTAAGACGATTTGTGTAAGCTACTGTTTACAGGTTCACCAGTTTTAATATATATTTAAGCATAAGGACTTACAACATGCATTTTGGATAAATTTACTACCTTCATCTATTATTTTATCTTTTATTTTACTTTTCGGAGTTTTAAGAAATGAATTAAGTAAGGTTTCGAAAAGCTGTACAGCTTGTTCATAGAAATATATTTGAAAAGCGATTTTTATATTTTTGGCAGATATATAATAATGCCGAGCAGCGTTGTTAACAGTAAATAAGCAAATCATGTTGTTATAGAAATCAATCGGGAATGTCTATGAAGCAAAATAATGTTAAATGTTAGGATTTTCTCTTTTTATTGGATGTTCTCACATTTTAAAGGACATATTAAAATTACAAGGCAATTTATGAAAATTCTGGTAGCTTTTAATGTAAAGGCGTTTTTTTTCTAAGGGTCTATATTTAACCCTCTCCAATAATTTAGCGGAAATATCTATGCTAACTGCACTGTTTTCAGGGAATTAACAATCTGTTTCAAGTTGTGTAGAATGTTTTTAAGGACATCCCAAGAGAGCACGCGAAGCGTTTTAACGTTTTGTCGACGTTTTAAAATGATTATGAAATCGTTAGTATTTATTTCAAAACGTTTGTGAAACGAGGTGGTGCGCGACCAGCGCTGTCTCATGTCTCCCTAAAAGCAAAACATGTCAATGTAAAGTAACCGGACCATCATTGCAAATCGCAGGGGTTACAATCACAAAGTGACAGAATTGCGATGTCTCACAGTATTCATGTCATGATATATTTGTGACATGTTTTTTGTGACTTCAGTGACGTCGCTGAAAACAATTAATTTGTAACAGGTCAATTTGTGACAATATAAAGACGCCACTGCAACCTCACTTTGTGATGCAACCAAACTTAAGCTCATAAGTTGCTAAAGCATGCTGATGGCGTTACAGTGACATTTCGCTTTCGTGACCGTTTGTCGCTGAACTATGTCCCTATGTGACTGTAAGCAAACTTTTACATTAGGCTCTCATTCTTGTCACTGTGCGTAGACATGATGAGCGTAAGATGTTGGGCAAAGGAGTCTTACAAGTATTCACATATAAACACGAACCCTTGAAAATGACAGAACACTCGAAGAATGCTTGTATTCCGCACACTGCAAATTTACAGTACATATTGAGAATATGTCTGAAACACTTTGTCTTGGAAAAAGTTTTCCAGTTGCTAATATGTGCACTATAATACGTGCTGACCGTGCTCCACTCAAAAGAAAGTGAAATGAAATATCTGTACCTCAGAACCAGACTAACGTAAGTCCATTTTCGTAATTTTTCGGTAGAGGGGGAGAAGAAACGATTGTCGATTATACTCGTTTTTCCCCTCCTACCGAAAAATATACGAAAATGGTTGACTTACTCGTTTAGTTTCTGGTTCTGAGGTACAGATATGTTCCCGATATTTGTTCTAAAAGTGCCCCAGCTAAAGATATTTGTTGAAATTGAACTTTGGGACAATTGAGTGCAGGGTTTTAGAGAAATTTGAGAAAATTGGAAAAAATTTGGAAAGCAAATTTTGAAATATTTTTTTTTTTCGTTTTATAAATGGAAAATTAACGGCTTTTCTTAAAACTATACCCCTGCAAAATTCCCCAGTGCAAGGGGGGGACAG